>JAJONR010000928.1:0-97086 GCA_029582245.1 Solanum etuberosum
ATATATAAAAAAAATTACACGGTTCATATTTTTGGGCGCCATTTTGGCGTGGCAAAAGAAACAAATTCACGAGGTTGAATAGACCAAGCAGACTTTTCATTAAAATCACCTCAATATTTTCATTCTTAACAATGATTTCCTTTAGACGTGGCTTATCACATCACTTTGACTTCTCTCCTTTGACCTTCAATTTTTTCTCATTAGACGGGTTCGTTTGATTGTAGCCCAACTAGTAAACTCCAACAGGATTGGGCAAGACAGAAGAATTTCTTTCGACTCGAACTGTCAATTTTCTAGTAATATCTTTTTTTTAAAGGATTTCTTATGACCTTCTTTTTGTGATCCTTGGATGTCATGGCTTTACGACCTAACGAATTGCCAGAGGAAAAAAACAACCTAATGGGCGAACTTTCCATTATCTGACCACAGGTTGTACGTATTTACATAACAGACAATGACGCCACAGATTAATTTAGTGATGAGTAGGAAAATATTCAAGGAGAGAAGTCCAAACGACAAAAATATTTTGTAAAGAAATTATCATCAAAAATTGAAAGACCAAGTTTACTTAAAAAATGGTGTCGTCCAAAGAGAAGAAAGATACGAAGCTGCTCCAAGAAAATGTAAAGAAGTAAAGGGGAGTTACCCAATAGAAATGGGGAAGATGGGTTGCAGAGATTCGAGATATCAGAATGCATAAAGACGTTTGTTGGAAAGTTTTGACACTGCGGTAGTAGCTGCTTTTGCTTATGACAAGGCAGCCATTAAAATAAAGTATAACTTACATGAATCCCATGGTGCAAGACCTAAAATACATTCTATCCCTACTTTTTCTAATTTACAAAAATCTCTTAAAAAATCATCCATCCGGATACATAAGATGAATCCGGATACATCACCCATGATACATTACAAATCTTGCTAGTTGCACTTAATATGGAACCTAAATGTAAAATTAATTTAATTCCCCCAAATCACTCAAAACATATTGATAAAAATCTATTCAAATTGTAACAACTTCAAAGAATTGAAAATTCAAATTTTCATCGCCTCCATCTATCAACAATCATAACAGATCCAAAGTATTCGACCAAAGTATAAGATTTTTATCTCCTCCATCTATCAGAAATCATAACAGATCCAAAGTATTCGACCAAAGTGGCTGATACAAGATTTTCATCTCCTCCATCTATAAGAAATCATAACATATCAAAAATATTCAATGAAAGGGGATGATACAAGATGAATATCAATTTTGTTAAGACAGTCAGGAATTTGAGTAGCGAGGGGAGTTATGAAGGATACAAAAGTGATGGAATTATTGTTGGACAAATGATTTTATTTGTGAATCTTCAAGTTCATCGAAGATCCTTTCAATTGATTCACGATTGTCTAATATTTTTAGATTCAATTTTTTTGTCCGAGTTCATCGAAGATCCTTTCAATTTTGAGATTCAAAATTCTTCTCTTAGTTCATTGAAGATATTTTCAATTTTTATTCAAAATTATCAAAAAATTTGAGAAGATACATCATGAATATCTTCGCTACTCTTGTTACTATTATCGTTAGGGGTTTGAAGAAGTTCTGAGTACTCTAATCCTATTTGATACATTAAAGTAAAGGTTGTCCATAAGGTTTTTCTTTTAGATCGATACATTAATGTGTGGTAGTGATTAAGTATCAGATACATGTAGTTAATTCGAATTTTTATTTGTGTTTTCGAGATAACTATAACAATCGTAATACATTAGTATTTATGTATCTTATATAAATTGATAAGTACTATATTTCTATTAATTAGATACATTAAATAAGTAATTTTTTCACGTAAAGTGTTTGCTTAGAGTTCGACACATTACTGTGTGATAGTTATTATATATCACGTAACACCTCGGTCTTAGAACGGGTTAATTTTAGAAAGAACTAAAATGGAAAGAGCTAAATTGAGAAGTTTGCAAGTAAGTCTTAAATTATGAGTTTTGGGTCAACTTCAAACAACCATAACTTTCAGTACAGGATGAGTTAGGTGGACCATAAGGTATCAAAGGAAAGATCTCTAAGTCCTCTTTCCAACGCCGCTGAGCTTACTGAATTCCAAGTTTGAATGAGGGAGATATGCCCATTTGACTTCAGCCTGTCCAGTTAAGGCAGTTCATCTGTTTTAAGGAGGGGTAAATTGGTCTTCTCCCTACCCCATTAGTCTTAAGTGTGTTTTTTCACCTAATTAGGGGGTCAAAGCTGATTAGAATCAGATTACGCTAAATTCTAAAAACGTTCAAGAACCTAGGGCTAAGTTCAAGAGGAGAAAAAGGGAGGAAGCTTAAAGCGTTCATCGATTTTGAGGATTTTCGTCAAGGATTTGATTCCTTCGAGGTATGTAAGATTCCATAGTGTTGGGTTTGTTCGCCCTCACGCCAATCATGTAATCTTTTACCCATGAATTCATTCTTGATGTTGAACTGTTGAGTTCTTGAATTTTATTGGTAATGGAGTGTTGTTTTAAGTTCTTGAGGTGAGGGTTTGCGAATGAGTTGAGTAAATTCATAGTTCCTTGTGTGGGTTTCGCTGAGATTGTTTTGGGTTATAAGAATTCGTGAGTTTTGACCTTAGATTCTGCAATGAGTATGAGTTGAATCGAGTTTGGGAGAGAAAGAAAAGATTAGGAAAAAATACGTGTAAATGTGAGTTAATATATGCTATAAGGTTGAAAATATCATAAAAAATCTCCTCCCTCTCTGCGTCGCGGAGAGGATACGGACTCCACTCTTTCAAAAATTATTATGCAACCAAATATTTTAGTTATTCTCCACGTTGTGATGATGCTCCCTAGTATGTGTCCTCACTCATTTCTTATTATCAACTATCTAAACCCCATCTAATCATTAGAGACCCTATATCCTAATAATAATTCTTGAATTTACATTTCAAATTCAAGATAGAGTTAAGAGTAAAGTTCGAGGGAGTCCTTTGAGTCATTTTTGAGAAGTCTTTTACAAACTTTTAAAATTTATTTTAAGACTTGAGTACTTGAGTATGAGGATGAGGAGAGTTGAGTTTCATTTTTCAAAATGAATATATGGGAACTAAGTATTCCCAAGAGTAAATTTTTTTACATTTAAAATGAGAGGAAACATCGATTTCCCAATGAGTTCATGAGGAGTTTTTGAGTATAATCTCTTTTAAGAGAATCTTTTGAGTAATAATCTCAAAGTTTGAGGATGAGGAAATGTTTTAAAACATATGAGCTGAGTTATATTATTGGGAGTAGTATTGAGCACCGATATGGGGACGAGTTCAAACCACTCAAAGTCCTCATAAACCATGTAGCCAACGTGATTAGAAAGGGTCATACTTTTTAGATGATTCCTTATTGCTTTTTAAGCATAAATTAGTGGATTCACTTAGTTGAGGATGTCTTATACTCCGGAAAGGTATAGGACAGTTCTGGCAGTGTGGGCGAAACATTATTTCATCACATAGCTCATAGTGATGGTTGTCGCTTAGAGAATATCCCAAATAAGAGTAAAAGAGTTTATTATCGTATTTTTAAATACATCTGAGTTATTATCTATTGTTTTAAAGATTTCTTGATAATGCATCTTTATTGTTGCTTTTATATTGAACTGAGTTGAGTACTTCTGAGTTTGAGTATCTTTAAGTATCTTTGAGTATCCTTCAGTTGAGTTGAGTTTAGTCGAGTCGAGTTGAGATGAGGTGAGTATGTTCTTCCTTTTTAACAGTTCAAGCTTATGTTTGTGCTTTAGAGTCCCCCTTGCATTCTCGTACATTCCATGTACTGACGCCATTTGGCCTGCATCTTTCATGATGCAGATACAGGTAGCCAGGATCATCAACAGGTGCTTTGTTGATACCACTTACAGTTCGAGTTAGCTTTGGTGAGCCTTCTTGCGTCCGGAGGATTTCATTTATATATCTTTCAGTCTTGTTAGGATTTTGTGGGTCTTGTCCCGACTCCCATCATAGTTATTAGAGGCTTCATAGTTAGACAGTAGTTTAGGAGTCTTTTCATTTCCATTGTTAAATATTTAAATACTTGAGTTGCCTCTTTAGCCAGTTGAATGTTTATTTCTAAATATTCTGATTTAATTTTTTGAGACATTTGAGTTAAAGCTTTACTTTTGAGTTAATCTAATGTTGAGTAAGTCTTCCACTGAAAGTTGAGCCAGGCCAAGGGTTCTCTTGGGGCCAACAATGGTTCTCGAGTTCCAGCTACGTCTAGGGTGTAGGCTCGGGGTTGATAAACTTGGTATCAGAGCACAGAGTTCAAGAGTCCTAGGGTGTCTATGAAGTCGTGTCTATAGAGTCATATTTATCGGTGTGAAGCGCACCACATCTATAATTAGGTGGCTGAAGCATTTAGGAAACAATTCCCTTATTTCTTACTATTTTCGTGCAATAGAGTTTAACTCTATAAAGTTTCTTTCTAATTCGTGCTTGCGCGTATCTTTCTGATCCTGCCTCCATGAAGAGTTGTTCGAGGTCATCTTGCAAGGAGGAATGTTGATCCCAGGATCAAGGGGTTCCAAATGCCCCAGAAGTGCAACCCCAAGGAGAGGTCACTAATATTGTTGAGTTCCGAGATGCTATCTGGATGTTGAGTCAAGCTGTGACCAACCAGGCTGGGCAACAAAGAGGGAATCAACAAGATGTGGCTGATACATCCAGGATCTGTGAGTTCTTAAGGATGAATCCTCCAGACTTCACCGGTTCAAGTGTCACTAAGAATTTGGAAAACTTTGTGGAAGAGTTGCAGAAAGTGTTTGAAGTGATGCATGTTGCAGATGTCGAGCGTGTGGAACTAGCTGCATACCAACTGAAGGGTGTTGCTAGAGTCTGGTATGACCAATGGAAGAAGAGTAGAGCTGAGGTTGCACCAATTGTGAGTTGGGATGTGTTCGGAGAGGCCTTCTTGGGGTATTTCTTTACTCTTGAGCTGACGGAGGCGAAGGTAAGAGAATTCCTTAACTTGAAGCAGGAATCCATGAGTGTGAATGAGTATAGCCTCAAGTTCACTCAATTGTCCTGTTATGCTCCGGAGATGGTTGCTGATCTGAGGTGCGGGATGAGCTTGTGTGTGTCGGGGTTGTCTCGTCTGTCTAGCAAAGAGGGTAAGACAACTATGTTGATAGAAGACATGGACATAGTAAGGCTTATGATCCATGTGCAGCAGGTTAAGGAGGACAAGCTGAGAGATAGGGAAGAGTTCCTGAACAAGAAGGCTAAGACTACAGTCTGGATAATAGAAAATCGAAAATGCAAACCGGTCATCTTATTAGCAAAGGCTAACTAGACCTGCTCCATTATCTGGTAGTGCACCTGCACCAAGGAACAGAGGTGAGTTCAAGAACCAGAATTCTCAGAACACTAGAGCTAGACCTGGTTAATCTCAAGGTAGTGTGGCGCATGGAGGTAATTGGACTCCTACATGTGCTAAGTGTGGTAGAAACCACCAGGAGCGTGTCGTGATGGCTCCACTGGTTGCTTCAAGTGTGGTCAAGCGGGTCACTTCATGAGAGAGTGCCTCAAGAACAGGCAGGGAGGTGGTAATGGGGGCAATAGAGCCCAATCTTCTTCAGCGGTTCCTCCAGACAGAGCTTCACCTAGAGGAGCTACTTCAGGGACAGGCAGAGGAGAAAACCGTATGTATGTTATCACCAGTCGCCAAGAGCAAGAGAATTCACCTGATTCATCACTTGTATGATCAAAGTCTTTACTTTTGATGTGTATGCATTACTTGATCAAGGTGCAAGTCTATATTTTGTGACTCTTTATGTTGCTATGAGGTTCGATATTATTCCCGAACAACTTCTTGAGCCCTTCAGTATTTCCACACCTGTTGGTGAGTCTATTCTAGCTGAGAGAGTTTATCATGATTTTACCATTTCTGTCAATCATAAGGACACCATGGTTGACTTAGTTGGGCTAGATATGATGGACTTTTATGTTATTCTAGTTATGGACTGGCTTCACGCTTGTTATGCCTCAGTCAATTGTAGAACTCGATTAGTTAAGTTCTAGTTTCATAATGAGCCAGTTATTGAGTGGAGGAGTAGCTCAGCAGTGCCTAAGGGTCGATTTATTTTGTACCTTAAGGCCAGAAAGTTAGTTTCCAAGCGGTGAATCTATCACTTAGTCCGAGTTAATGACTCCAGTGTTGAGACACAACCTATTCAGTCAGTTCCAGTTGTGAGTGAGTTTCCAAATGATATTCCCGGAGTCCCTCCTAAGAGAGAAATAGACTTTGGTATAGATATTCTTCCTTATACTCGACCTATCTCTATTCCGTCATATAGAATGGCTCCAGCTGAGTTGAAAGAGTTAAAAGAGATGTTGAAAGATCTACTTGAAAAAGGATTTATTTAACCCAATCACTCACCTTGGGGCTCTTCGGTCTTATGTGTGAGGTGGTTCACTTAGGATGTATATTAATTACCGCCAATTAAACAAGGTTACCATCAAGAATAAGTATCCTCTTCCGAGAATCAATGATCTTTTCAATCAACTTCAAGGTGCCACTTGTTTTTCTAAGATAGACCTCAGATCATGCTATCACCAGTTGAGAGTAAGAGAAAGTGATATCCCTAAGACAGCATTCAGGACCCGTTATGGTCATTACGATTTACTTGTCATGTCCTTTGGTTTGACCAATGCTCCTGCAGCATTCATGGACCTTATGAACACAGTGTTTAAGCTATATATTGATATATTTTTTATCGTATTCATTGATGACATTCTAATTTATTCAAGGAATGAGGAAGATCATGCTAGTGATCTTAGAATTGTTCTCCGAACCCGAAGGATATAGAGTTGTATGCTAAATTCCCTAAGTGTGAGTTTTGGCTTCAGTCCATGGCATTCTTAAGCCACATTGTTTCTGGTGATGGGATCCGAGTTGACACTCAAATGATTGTAGTGCAGATATAGCCTAGACCCACATCTCCAACTGATATAAGGAGTTTCTTGGGATTGGCTGGTAACTATAGAAGGTTCGTAGAGGGGTTTTCATATATTTCTTCCCTTTTGAATAAGTTTACTCTGAAGATAGAAAAGTTTCAATGGTCAAAAGCTTGTGAGAAGAGCTTTCAGGAATTGAAAACCAAGTTGACTACTGCCCCACTGTTGACCTTACTAGAAGGTACACAAGGCTTTGTTGTGTATTATGATGCGTCCAGAGTTGTACTAGGTTGTGTGTTGATGCAAAATGGCAACGTTATAGCCTATGCCTCCAGACAACTTAAGATTCAAGAGAAAAATAACCCGACCCATGATTTAGAGTTGGTTGCGGTAGAATTTGCCTTGAAAATATTGCGTCACTATCTCTATGGTGTGCATATGGAAGTCTTCACCCATCACAAGAGTCTTCAGTATGTATTCAATTAGAAAGAGCTTAATCTTAGACAGAGGAGGTGGTTGGAGTTACTCAAAGATTATGACATGAGTATTCTATATCACCCAGGTAAGGCTAATATTGTCGCTGATACTTTGAGCAGGTTATCTATGGGTAGTACTGCCCATGATGAGGAAGGCAAGAAAGAGTTCACCAAAGATGTGCATAGACTGACCCGATCGGGAGTCCGTTTGTTGGATTCCAATGAAAGAGGAGTGGTGGTAGTGAATGGGACGGAATCATCGCTAGTGTCTGAAGTGAAGGAGAAACAAGATCAAGACCCTGTTTTGCTTGAATTGAAGGTAAATGTTCATAAGCAGAAAGTGATGGCTTTTGAACAAGGGGGAGATGGTGTATTGAGGTATTAAGGTAGATTATGTCTACCTAAGGTGGATGAGCTCCAAGAGAGGATCATGGAGGAAGCTCACAGCTCCAGATACTATATCCATCCTGGTTCAACAAAGATGTATCATGACTTGAGAGATGTTTTTTGGTGGAGTAGTATGAAGAGGTGTATTGCAGAGTTGTTGCTAAGTGCCCGAATTGCTAACAAGTCAAGGTAGAGAACCAAAGGCCCGGTGGTATGGCTCATAATATAAAGATTCTGGAATGGAAGTGGGAGATGATCAATATGGACTTTATCACTGGTTTGCCGCGGTCTCGCAGGCAAATGGATTCTATTTGGGTGATTGTAGATTGGATGACTAAATCAGTCCATTTCTTGCCTGTAAAGACTACCTATGCAGCAGAGGATTATGCCAGATTATATATTCAAGAGATAGTAAGATTTCATGGAGTTCCAGTGTCAATCATTTCAGATAGAGGTGCGCTATTCACCGCATAATTTTTGAAATCTTTCCGGAAAGGTTTGGGTTCGAAGGTAAATTTGAGTACTACTTTTCATCCTCAGACTGATGGTCAAGCAGAGCGTACAATTCAGACTTTAGAGGATATTTTGAGGGCTTGTGTGATCGATTTCAAGGGTAATTGGGATGATCACTTACCTCTCATAGAGTTTGCTTACAATAATAACTATCACTCTAGTATCCAAATGGCTCCTTATGAGGCTCTTTATGGGAGAAGATGCAGATCTCTTATTGGATGGTTTGAAGTTTGTGAAGCTGGGTTGATAGGACCAGAGTTGGTTCATCAAGCTATGGAGAAAGTGAAGATCATTCAAGAAAGGTTGAAAACAGCGCAGATCCGTCAAAAATCCAATAGTGATTTTAGGAGAAGAGACTTAGAGTTTGAGGTAGATGATTGGGTTTACTTGAAGGTGTCACTCATGAAGGGTGTTATGAGATTTGGTAAGACGGGGAAGCTCAGTCCCGGGTATATTGGTCCTTATAGGATATCCAAGAGAATCGGCAATGTAGCTCATGAGTAGGAGCTACCGCCAGAGTTAGCAGCAATCTATCAGGTATTCCACATTTCAATGTTGAAGAAGTGTATGGGCGATCCTTCACTTATTATACCTACAGAGAATATTGGTATTAAGGATAGACTATCTTTTGAGGAGATTTCGTTCAGATTCAGGATCGTCAGGTTCGCAAGTGGAGAACCAAGGAGGTTGCATCAGTCAAGGTCTTATGGAGGAATCAATTTGTTGAGGAAGCTACTTGGGAGGCTAAGGAGGATATGAGTGTAACACCCCGCTATTTGAAAGAAATAGAATTAGAAAGAAACCACTTTTGGAAATAATTAAATTTGGAAATATTGGCTAGTTACGCTAAGTATGAGTTTTGGGTAAACTTCAAACGTCCATAACTCTCAGCACAGGATGATCTTTTGAGCTACAACATATCAAATGAAAGATCTTTGAATTATCTTTCCAACGCCACTGAGTTTGCTAATTTTCGAGTTTGTATGAGGGAGATATGCCCGTTTGAAGTTGGGTTGTCTGAATAAGGAAAGTGACCCAGATTTTTGAAGGGTATTTTGGTCTTTTCATTACCCAATTTATGAAATTCGTTTTTAGTAATTTAATTGGGGTCTAAACTGATTTGGTTCAGTTTACGCTTCACAAAATTACACAAGGATTTTGAGAGAAGAGAAAAGAGGAGAAAAAAGGAGAAAGGGGCCAAAGTTCGTCACGTTATTGAGTTTCGCTTGCGGATTTTGCCAAGGGATAATCCCTACAAGGTATGTGAGATCACATATCATTGGGTTAGTTCACCCACGCGCCAATCATGTTTAATTCAACATATTTACTTTCTTGAAAGTAGAGAAATTGAGTTCTTGATGGAGATTGTTGAAGTTTCTATTGGGTTCTTGAATGTTGAGTTTTGGGGGAGTTCTTGAGATGAATTGATGAAATTTAAGTTTGTTTTTGAGTAGATTCTTGTAAACTTTGGTTGGCTATTCGAACCTAAGTGTTTGGGAAGAAACCAATCGTATATAGACGAATTAGGGTCAAAAAATGAACAAGAAAATTTATCCAATTTTCTGGGAAAGGGGTGGGGCTCAGCGCCACTTAGAGCGCCCCACATAAGGTTCTGTAGTATGGGTCCTGGGGAGCCGTGCCACTCAGTGCACCCCAACCCAGGTTCTGTAGTTTGGGCTCTGGCGTCCAGCGCCACTCAGTACGCCAGAGTCGCCAGGTCCTCTACCCTTTCCCACTTCGTTCCGTTTGAGTTCCCTCGAATCATACCTATGTTTTCTAGTTGATTTTTACACTCTAAGGTACGTATAAACATCGAGAGATCATCCATAACATGAGATCATAACCCTTGAATCCATAAATTAAATTCAAGGAAAGTTAAGAGCCAAGCCTAGAGAGTTCTTAGAGTTTTTTAGAAAGTCTTTTACAAATGGTTTAAACTTGTTTTAAAGAATTGAGCATTGAGTTGAGTAAGAGTAAGAGTGAAGTTCATTTCTTCAAATATTATATGGGAACTAAGTATTCCTAAGAGTTAAAATATTTTCACATTTAAACAAGATAGGAAACACTGATTTCCAAGAGATCTTTCAAGCTAGTTTTTGAGTAATAATCTCAAACCACAGAAAGAGTTATGTTTTTAAAGATATGAGATACTTACATTTTGGGAGTAATATTGAGCACCGATTTGGGGACATATTTGTGTACAGATAATTCAAAATCTCCATAAACCGTGTGGCCAACATGGGTAGAAAAGGGTCATACTTTTTAGATGATTCCTTAATGCCTTTAGCATAGACTAGTGGATCCACTTAGTGAGTTAGGTTCTATTCCCCCGACAAGGTATAGGACGGCCCTGGCAGTGTGAGGCAAAATGTTGTACCATCACATAGCTCATAGTGATGGTTGTCGGTTAGAGAAACTCCCACAAAGATATTTTTTATTCTTATGTACACAGAGCTACTTATATTTTCATATACGAACTGAGTTATTGTGTGTTTTTTAGTACACTGAGTTGCTAGTTACATGTTTTAAAGTTTTTCTTTATATTGCATCCTTATTACTGCTTTATATTGAAATGAGTTGAGTTGAGTTGAAAAGAGGTAAGTGTTCCTTTCATATTCCATTTTAAGCTTATGTCTTGTTTTAGTATTCCCCTCACATGCTCGCACAATCCATGTACTGATGCCATTTGGCCTGCATCTTTTATGATGCAGATACAGGTAACCAGGATCAGCATCCAGTGCTTCGTTGATCCAGTTGTGCATTCAGAGTCTTTTGGTGAGCCTCCTTGCTTTTCGAAGGATCCCTTCTTATATTGTTTTAGTATTTCAGTTGTTAGGATGATCGGGGGTCTTGTCCCGACATCCCTCATGGTTTTAGAGGCTTCATAGACAGATAACTATAGTTCTTTAGTCTTGTATTTTTAGTTGTTTTGTTATAAGACTTGAGTTGCCACTTTGGCTAAGTTGAATGTTATTTCTAAACATTCTCAGTTTATCTATTCAGATAGTTATAAATATTGTATTTAAGAACATTCTATGATAAGTAAGTCTTCCGCTGAGAGTCTTGCAAGGCCAAGGGTTCGCTTGGGACCAGCAATGGTTCTCGAGTGTCAGTCCCACCTACGGTGTAGGCTCGGGGCGTGAAAAACTTGGTATCAGAGCACAGAGCTCAAGGGTCCTAGGGAGTTTATGAAGCCGTGTCTGTAGAGTCCTAGTTATCGGTGTGAAGCGTGCCACATCTATAATTAGGAGGCTGCAACATTTAGGAACTATCTCACTTATTTCATATTCATTTTGTGCGATAGAGTGTGTCTCTATAAAAGTTTCTTTCTAACCCGTGCTTGCGCGTGTCTTTCAGATCATGCCTCCACGAAGAGTTGTCCGAGGTCGTCCTGCTAGAAGAAATGTTGAGGAACAAGGGGTACCTAATGCACCAGAAGTGCAACCCCAAGGAGAGGTCACCAATGCTGAATTTCGGGAAGCTATCTGAATGCTGAGTCAAGCTGTAACCAA
Source organism: Solanum etuberosum (assembly GCA_029582245.1). Lineage (NCBI taxonomy): Eukaryota > Viridiplantae > Streptophyta > Magnoliopsida > Solanales > Solanaceae > Solanum > Solanum etuberosum. The sequence continues at coordinate 11,805 of JAJONR010000928.1, forward strand.
CCAAGTGGGACAACAAAGAGAAAATTGATAGGAATTGGCTGATACTTCTAGGATCCGTGAGTTACTAAGGATGAATCCTCCAGACTTCACTGGTTCAAGTGTCACTGAGAATCCAAAAAACTTTGTTGAAGAGCTTCAGAAGGTTTTTGAGATTATGCATGTTGTTGATTCTGAGAGAGTGGAACTAGTTGCATACCAACTGAAGGGTGTCACTAGAATCTGGTCTGACAAATGGAAGAAGAATAGAGCTGAGGGTGCACCGATAGTGAGTTGAGTTGTGTTTTAAAGTGCATTCATGGGGCGTTTCTTTCCCCATGAACTGAGAGAAGTAAAGGTATGAGAATTCCTCCCTCTTAAGCAGGAATCTATGAGTGTTCATGAGTACAGTCTGAAGTTCACCCAACTTTTCCGCTATGCTCCGGAGATGGTTGCTGACATGAGGAGCAGGATGATTTTATTCGTTATTCGGTTGTCTCGTCTGTCAAGTAAGAAAGGCAAGGCACCTATGCTGATAGGAGATATGGTCATAGCAAGGCTGATGATCCATGTGCAACAGGTCAAGGAGGATAAGCTGAGAGATAGAGAAGAGTTCAGAAATAAGAAGGCTAAGACATCAGGGAACGAGTCCGGGCAGCAAAAGAGTAATGTGAACCGGTCTTCTTTCGAACATAAGCATAAGGGACCTGCTCCATCATCTGCTAGTGCACCTACACCAAGGAACAGAGGTGAGTTTAACAATCAGAATTCACAAAATTTCAGAGGTAGTCCTGCACATTCTCAAGATAGTGTTGCACGAAGAGGTAATGAGACTCCTGCATGTGCTAACTGTGGTAGGACCTACTCAGGGGTGTGTCGTGATGGCTCCACTGGTTGCTTCAAGTGTGGTCAGAATGGTCACTTCATGAAAGAGTGCCCTAAGAAAAAACAAGGTCATAGTAATGGGGGCAATATAGCCCAAGCTTCATCAGTTGCTCCACCAGACAGAGCTGCATCTAGAGGAGCTACTTCAGGGGAATGCGGAGGAGGAAACCGTCTGTATGCTATTACTAGTCGCCAAGAGCAACAGGATTCACCAGATGTTGTCACTGGTATGATCCAAGTCTTTAATTTTGATGTTCTTCCAGAGAAACTTCTTGATCCCTTCAGTGTTTCTACACCTGTTGGTGAGTCTATTCTACCTGAGAGAGTTTATCGTGATTGTACAATTTCCGTCAATCACAAGAGCACCATGGCTGATTTAGTTGAGTTAGACATGGTAGATTTTGATGTTATTGTAGGTATGGACTGACTTCATGCCTGTTATGCCTCACTCGATTGTAGAACTCGAGTAGTCAAGTTATAGTTTCCTAATGAGCCAGTTATAGAGTGGAAGAGTAGTTCAGCAATGCCTAAGGGTCGTTTCATTTCGTACCTCAAGGCGAGAAAGTTAGTTTCCAAGGGGTGTGTCTATCACTTAGTCCGAGTTAATGACTCTAGTGTTGAGACACCTCCTATTCAGTCAGTTCCAGTAGTAAGAGAGTTTCCAGAATTTTTTCCAGATGATCTTCCCGAAGTTCCTCCTGAGAGAGAAATAGACTTCGGTATAGATATTCTTCTCGATACTCGTCCTATCTCTATTCTGCCATATAGAATGGCACCAGCAGAGTTGAAAGAGTGAAAAGAGCAGTTGAAAGATCTCCTAGAGAAAGGTTTTATTCAACCAAGTGTCTCACCTTGGGGCACTCCGGTCTTATTTGTGAGAAAGAAAGATGGTTCTCTTAGAATGTGTATAGATTACCGTCAGTTGAACAAGGTTAATATCAAGAATAAGTATCCTCTTCCTAGAATTGATGATCTTTTCGATCAACTTCAGGGTGCCACTTATTTTTTTAAGATAGACCTTAGATCTGGCTATCATCAGTGGAAAGTAAGAGAAAGTGATATTCCTAAGACAGCTTTCAGGACCCGCTATGGTCATTATGAATTCCTAGTTATGTCCTTTGGTTTGACCAATGCTCCTACAGAATTCATGGACCTTATGAACAGAGTATTCAAGCCTTATTTAGATATGTTTGTTATTGTATTCATTGATGACATTCTAATCTATTCAAGGAATGAGGAAGATCAGGCTAGTCATCTCAGAGTAGTTCTCCAAACTCTAAAGGATAGAGAGTTGTATGTTAAGTTCTCTAAGTGTGAGTTCTGGCTTGAGTCTGTGGCTTTCCTAGGTCATAATGTTTCCGGTGATGGAATTAGAGTTGATACTCAAAAGATAGAGGCAGTGCAGAATTGGCCTAGACCCACGTCTCCAACTGATATTAGGAGTTTCTTGGGGTTGGCTGGATACTATAGAAGGTTCGTCGAGGGGTTCTCATCTATTTCATCTCTTTTGACTAAGTTGACTCAGAAAACAACTAAGTTTCAATGGTCTGAAGCTTGTGAGAAAAGTTATTAGGAATTTAAAAAGAGGTAGACTACTGCCTCAATATTGACCTTACCAGAGGGTACGCAAGGATTTGTGGTATATTGTGATGCATCCAGAGTCGGTTTCGGTTGTGTGTTAATGCAGAATGGCAAGGTTATAGCTTATGCCTCCAGACAACTTAAGATTCACGAGAAGAATTACCCAACCCATGATCTAGAGTTTGCTATCGTAGTATTTGCTTTGAAAATATGGCGTCACTATCTTTATGGTGTTCATGTAGATGTGTTCACCGATCACAAGAGTCTTCAGTATGTTTTTAGTAAGAAAGAGCTAAATCTCAGATAGAGAAGGTGGTTAGAGTTACTCAAAGATTATGACATGAGTATTCTCTATCACCCAGGTAAGGCTAATGTTGTTGTTGATACCTCGAGTAGATTGTCTATGGGTAGTACTGCCCATTTTGAGGAAGACAAGAAAGAGAGAGCAAAAGATGTGCATATACTTGCACGATTAGAAGTTCGTTTAATGGATTCCAATGAAGGAGGAGTGGTGGTGATGAATGGAGCCGAATCATCATTAGTGTCTGAAGTTAAAGAGAAACAAGACCAAGATCCTATTTTGCTTGAATTGAAGGCAAATGTTCATAAGCAAAGAGTGATGGCTTTTGAACAAGGGGGAGATGGTGTATTCAGGTATCAAGGTAGATTGTGTGTACCAAGGGTGGATGAACTTCAAGAAAGGATTATGGAGGAAGCTCATAGCTCCAGATATTCTATCCATCCGGATTCCACAAAGATGTATCATGATTTGAGAGAAGTTTATTGGTGGAGTAGTATGAAGAAGGGCATTGCAGAGTGTGTTGCTAAGTGTATGAATTGCCAACAAGTGAAGGTAGAACACCAAAGGCCCGATGGTATGGCTCAGAATATAGATCTTCCGAAATGAAAGTGGGAGATGATCAATATGGATTTCATCACAGGTTTACCACGGTCTCGCAGGCAGCATGATTCGATTTGGGTAATTGTAGATCGAATGACTAAATCATCCCATTTCTTACCGGTAAGGACTACCAATTCAGCAGAAGATTATGCTCAGTTGTATATTCAAGAGGTAGTCAGACCACATGGAGTTCCAGTGTCGATTATTTCAAATAGAGGTGCACAATTCTGGAAGTCATTCCTGAAAGGTTTGGGTTCGAAAGTGAATTTGAATACTGCCTTTCATCCTCAGACTGATGGTCAAGCAGAGCGCACCATTCAGACTTTAGAAGATATATTGAGGGCTTATGTGATTGATTTCAAAGGTAATTGGGATGATCACCTACCTCTCATTGAGTTTTCTTATAATAATAGTTATCACTCTAGCATCCAAATGGCTCCGTATGAGGCTCTTTATGGGAGAAGATGCAGATCTCCTATTGGATGGTTTGAAGTTGGTGAAGCTAGGTTAATAGGACCAGACTTGGTTCATCAAGCTATGGAGAAGGTAAAGGTTATTCAAGAGAGATTGAAAACAGCGCTGTCGCACCCCGTTTTTCACAAAAATGGGTCTCCGTGCACGACCTAACAACTCTTTTTGGGTTTTGGGTTGGATTGAAGAGTCGCCACCTAATGAATTAAAGCGCGTTAGGGCACCTATCTAACCTAACTAACCTAACTAAAGGGTCAAATAACCGGAGATCGAGTAAGGGTTCAAATTACCTCGAGGGGAAGGTATTAAGCATCCCTCGAGGTCCACCAATGTGGGTCCCGGTCGTATCTCATGTAATTTATGTGGGGGTTACAAGTAGCAGTTAAGGTCATTAATATTTATTATGTTATTTATTTAAGAATGCGAGCTAGGCGATATAATAAATGAAACAGTAACATATATTAACAGGAAAACAATTAAAGAAGATAAGCGAGAAGACAGAATTATACACAATTATATAGGTGAAACAAACCTTTTATTAAACTACCCCAAACAGTTATAATTATAAAAACCAATAAAGGAAAAAGGAAAGGGAGACCATGGGAACCAACACACTTTACGGATTAGCGCTCGGCTTATTTATTCAGTCAGCTTAATATTCGGAAAGACAAAACCAATATTTGTCGTTTTAAGCCTGAGTCGATTTTCATCATCTCCGTAAGGGCCTACCTACCCCTACCCCATCTTCCGCATGCACAACGTCCTGAAAGGTGCCTATCGTCCCCGCTTAATGTCCACGAGGCATTGGACTACTACTAGGGAGGTTTTTAGACTAAAAGTAAAATATATGTTGCCTACTTAGGCCCTCTAGACACCAAACAAAACAAATTGGACATCATTTAGCACGTTAAAGCTCATATTGGCCTCTGGATTAAGCTATTAGCATACTAGCAAACACACCTAATCAATGAAGGTCTCATGCCAAGGGTGTCCATAAAAGCAAATTAACAAGTATTAAAATAACACCTAGAGAGGGCAACCAATCATGACAATGCAGATTTTATTGGTTGATTTTAAAATACAGCATAAAAGCGATCACAAATGTAGAAATTTATTTTAAATGACAATCAGTTTATTAGATGCAGAAATTCAGTAGCTGATTTTAAGTGGCAAAATAGTTAATTATGATACAGAAGTTAATATTTAGAGCGGATTTGAATTAGGGCAGCATGTATTTAAAGTAGCAGATGCAGAAATTAATTATCAATTGATTTTAAATGACAGAACGAATAGTTATAATGCAGAAATGATTATGTCGAGCAGATTAATATGCAGAGAAAACATCATTGATTTTATCTTTTAAGTGGCAGTAACTGATATATATCACAAAACAGTGGTAAATGAATGCCTAACAGAATTAATTCAGTTATTTAACATGCTGGAAATTAATTGACTTAAACTAAATGACCAGAAAAATAATTATTTTACAGCACAATGGCAGAAAATTCGTAACAGAATATTATTTAATTATTTAACATGCTGGTTAAAACAATGGAAAAATTAAATTATATTATTTCGGTCGTTAGCATGCTAGAGATTAAATTGATAATTCCTATGAGCATGATTTCTAGGTGATTGAAAAATTACAATATTGTATAGCATCTATAGGCATGATTTTCTAATCACCGAATAACATATGAAATAAGGTTAAACCTTGTGAGCATGGTCTTATGCATGATTTTCTGCACTCAACAATATCTCGGAAATTAGATCCTATAGGCATGCTTTCTACTTCTATTTCACTTGATACAAATAGATGATTTAAACAAATACCTATTTTATTAATTTTCCGTACATAAAACGGGTGATTGGAAATGAGCAAGGCAGAAAGACATGTAAAGACAATTATTATTTTACTATATTATTATAAGATAATAGGTGATTACACGGATTCAAGATTTATTTAATCCATGATTAATGAGTATCGAGAATGAATAGCCAAACAATATTTAAATATTGACAAGATCATCTTATATTTATTTATTTATTTAATATTTAGATTTAAAGTGAGGAATGAACAAGCAATTAAATCACTCCTATAGGCATGCTTTCTAACAACAAGTAAGTTTTGCGATAAAGTAACAATTAGCACGTAAATCCCCTCCCCCCTTAGACGATCCCCCAATATTTCATATATATCTATGGAGTTTAGAGTTGTACAACATATTACCAACCGAATGAAAGAGAATAATAAACGACATAATATAATCCAAAATAAACTACTAAACAGAAATAGTTTCTATCCAGTATCCCGTCCTAGGCGACTCTTCATATCTTGAACTTCAATTTCAGAACCTGTTATCAGAATATACCCAAGGCAAGATCATAGAATAACAGTAACTATATAAATAGAAACATAAAATAATATTTACCGCAAACACACAAATTTCAAACAAGTCACAGGACATATAGGATCACATATTGAGAAAGAGGGGATAAGGAAACTAACCCGGATTGTTCTTTTTATTTATTTCAATATCCATTTTTGGACTTATGCATAAAATAAATAAATAATGATGCAGAGCAGAAAATTAAATATACATGAAAGTCACTAACCGATTAAACAGTTAAAGAATGCAGCAATGAAGATACACTTTAATCCAATAATCGACCCGAACACAGCAAAACAGGAAGGGAGAATGCTCAAAGTTTCCGAGAGTTTGAGAGTAGTTTAGCTAGTTGCTAGAATGTCTGAGTGTGTAGAAGCATGAGTCCCGTCTATATAGGGGGGAAAAGGTCTGATTTATATAGCAAAGAGGGGGTACGTAATAAGGGAAAGAAATAAATTAAGGATCAATTAATATTTCCCTTAAACCAAAAATCAGTCAACAATCCTCTTTATCAATCCCGAATAATATTTTACCATAAATGACAGGTAAAATCTGACGAACTTTACCTAAAGCAAAAGAGTCAATAAAAAAACTTTCCATCTAGAATCACACATCAGAAATTACAGATCAAAAGAATGTCAATTCCATAGACTACAAAATTTACCATACATACAAGTCAAAGAACCGGCAAGAAACAATTATGGCAATAGTATCAATTTAATGAATCAATTATATGGAGAGGAAGAAAGACACGGTAATAATCAAATCAAATTAAAGCCAAATCTTAAGGCAAGCCACAAATCAAGGTTTAGACAACAAAGAGCTATTGAGCATTCTAAATAATCAATTAACAAATTAGCATAATTGGAAGAAATCAAGGCATCACTTATTAACCAAAATCAACCAACTCCTAATTAATATTATTTCACATAAGAACAGATCATTTTCAACTGGAAAGGAGCAATATTGACACTTGAACTATCGAGACAGATTTAAGCATAACTCATATACGAACTTACCCAGCACAATGGCAAACCTCACATCTCAAAAAAATTAGTTTCATGGAGAAAATAAGAACAGGAAGATAAAGGGGCACAACAATATGTTTAGAAAATCATACCGGGACAGATCTGAGTCTCTCCGAACAGCACCTCAAAAATCGACGGAAATTAAAGTGAAGTGTTTAACCTCTAGAGCTCTTGTCGAAAAGTGACCATGGTGCTGGTTGCTATTTGAAATCCTTGAGTTTTACTGGAGGAGAGAGGAGCGGAGGCGGCGCTGCTGTCTGGTTTTTCTCGTGGCTGCTCGGAGCTCACCAGTGGTCTCACCTGGTTGCTAGTTCTCGTCGGTGGCTGCTACTACTCATCGTTTGGAGAAAAGAGGAGGTGGTTGGTTGCTCTCGTTGACCGGAGTCGCTGGAGTTGCTGGCGTTCGCTGCTCAGGGCAGCGCTGTTGCTGATCGGAGGTCGCCTGTCGGAGCTCGTCATTGCTGTCCGGCTGCTGGAGCTTCGCGGTGGTTCACTCTCGCCTAGGTCTCGCTGGTGGTCCTCGCCGGCTGCTGGTCAGATGTGGAGAAAAATGAGACGGAGAAGAAGAAGGGAGGAGAGGGAAGGCGATAAGAGAAGAGAGGAGAGAGGGGGCGCCGCTTCCTCTTGTTGCTGGCGATCTTTGCTGGAAAATAATGGAGAGGAGAGGAGGAGGTTGGGCGGCAGTCTCTTGAGGGAGGGAGAAAAAGATGAGAAATATTTTAGGGATTTTGGTCTTTCTAGGTTAAAATAGGAAGGTTAGGAAATCAAATCTTGACCGTAGGATTAGTTTAGATGAGCGGCTAGGATTTAACCTAGGATTTAATTTAAAGGATGGACGGTTGGGATTAAAGGAGGGTAATTCTTGAATCGAATTTGAAATTGGTTAGATTTGCAAAGGCTAAAATTGAAATAAAATTGGCTAGAATTGAAATAAAAGATGGTTACAATTGAAACGAAATTGACTAGGATAGGCTACGAATTAAATAAATTAGAGTAGAATAGGCTAAGATTTAAATGACTTAAGGGAAGATCAAGGAAATGCTATTTGATTAATAGAATACTACATATTATAATATTTTATATAAATTAAACACAACTCAGTTTTAAAAACCTTTAAATAAATAAGGAAAGTAATTATTCGAGTTAACTATCGATAAATATAATAATACAATAACTTTTATATAAATCAAGCATACTAAAATATGTAATTTTTTAGACAAAATCGATTAAGATTTTAAACTCGAAATGTATATTTATTTTTAAAAAAAATATGTATTCAATCGAATAGCATTTCCGAAAGGATTAAAGGTCGGTCAAAATTGGGTGTCAACAGCTGCACCTTGGTTGCTTGAGAATGAAGGATAAATTGTCGGACAACCAACGTTGATTTAGTAGCCGATTTTGTCCGACCGACGAGAGATGTCAGTGGGATCAATTGAAATGATATAGAGTTTGGGAAGGGGGTATAACCGAGACTTTTGTATTAAGTCGCCTACATATCTCTGGTATTACGAGAATCAGGTCACGTGTAGTTCTAGATTTAGGAACAAATGAAGCTCCTAAAAATTTGAAAAAGCAGTATGATTCGAACGAGAACGATATTGGTTTGAATGGATAAGATTAAAGTAGCGAGAAAGGCATGACAAAGCGGTTTCCATCTTAAGCAAGGATCAGATGAAAAGAAGTAGTATGAGTAACAAAGCGTTGAGAGGGCCTTTGTTGCGATAGGCATATAAGCATGATAATCGTAGCCGAAAGGGCGATTGGTCTCACCTCCAATATCAGTCTCTGCGCATCTGTAGCTTGTAGTACGACTAAATAAAGTAATTAGAGCAGATATATCAAACGAACGGTAAATGTAAACATGATGCATTTTCCCATATCAACCATGATGTTTGCCCTAAGACTATGAAGATGATGTCTTAGGCTATGATGTCTAGGGCCATGATACGAAAAAATTAAACCTCAGGTCGTGAAAATAATGCCTTTAGACGATGACACAATCGGATTATGATAAGCAGAAATTTAAATCCTTAGGCCATGATTTTATGCCCACAGGCCATGAAAGATGATTCCTTTGGACCATGACGCCTTCGGAACATGATAAGCATAAAGTAAATCCTTAGGCCATGAAATGATGTTCGCAGGCCATGAAAGATGATGCCTTTGGATGATGACGCCTTCGGAATATAAATAATGAGTAAAGAGAGTGTATCTGTTTTGATGTAATTTGAGCATCTTATGGTTTGATTCAATAGTTACTATGTACAGATGTATTCGGGCACATGCAATTTTGGGGCACAAGGCAATCTCGGGCACAATGCAATTCTCGGGCTCATGCAATTCTCGGGCACATGTAATTCTCGGGCATAATTCAATTTCGGGCACATGCAATTCTCGAGCTCATGCAATTCTTGGGCTCAATGCAATATCGGGCACAATGCATTCTTGGGGCACAATTCAATATTGGGCTCAATGCAATATCGGGCACATGCAATCTTCGGGCACAACGCAATTCTCGGGCACATGTATTTTTCAGGCACAATGCAATTCTCGGGCTCAATGCAATATCGGGCACATGCATTTTTCGGGCACAATGCAATATCGGGCATATGCATTTTTCGGGCACCATGCAATATCGGGCTCAATGCAATATCGGGCACATGCAATATAGTTTAGTGACGGCATAGACCTTTGCCTTATTGGAAGGATCGAGTGTCATTTGTTGACAAATTTTGAGCTCGGAATACTGTAGGTTGACCCTTCGTCCTTTTGTAAGGAGAGGGTGCCATTGAATGGCGATTTGTCGGTCTTAATAGCAGTCAGGAAATGTTGAGGTTGTTTTTTCGTAAATGTATCTGTCTTTTCTGCATTCAAAGAAAGTTTGTGAGTTTATAAAATGGGGGCGATTGATCTTCTTAGACCGGCGTGCTCCCTTTGACTTGCCATCCAGACCTTTCCGGGCATTTGCTTTGAAGAAAATGTAAATAGAGAAGGAGAGAAGGTTTTGAAAAAGCTTTGGAAAATATTAATTTGTAAAAGTATTGTTGAATCTTTGACTATGGCACAGTTTTGAGAATTTACACTCATCCGATTGAGAGAGATTCTTTCGAATCCTATACGCTTCACAAAATTTTGAAAGGCATTGAAATTTTTTTTGCCGTTGTAGATTGTAGCTTGATTGCTGTAAATTTTTTAGATCCTCTAAAAAATTCTGCCCCAGTCTGGATTTGTGAGGAAATTCTCTTTGAAAGAATTTTTGAGACCCTCTAAAAAATTATGCCCCAGTTACTAATCTGCGAGAAGAAAATGCTTTTGATGGAATTTTTAAGTTCCTCTCAAAAATCCTTCCCCAGTATAGAGATTTTGCGAGGAAAAAGATCTTTGATGGAATTTTTGAGACCTTCTCAAAAATTCTACCCCAGTTACTAATCTGCGAGAAGAAAATGCTTTTGATGGAATTTTTGAGTTCCTCTCAAAAATTCTTCCCTAGTATTGAGATTTTGCGAGGAAAAACCTCTTTGATGGAATTTTTGGGATCCTCTCAAAATCCTGACCCAATTACACAATAAAGGGAAAAATGATGATTTTATTATGCTAAGACCGAAATCCATAGGAGCGCCTACATATCCCCTCTTAAACGGGAATCAGGTCTGACGTAGTTCCAAATACAAAGTAAAAGAGCATGAAACAAACTTAAATGTAATATCTCTTCACCGCATCTGAGTTGATGGGTTTGGGCCAAACTTCTCCATCCATTTCCGCAAGTATGAGTGCTCTGCATGTCAACACCCGAGAGACTATGTATGGACCTTGCCAGTTTGGTGAGAATTTACCCTTTGCTTCATCTTGATTTGGGAATATCCTCTTCAAAACCAGTTGCCCAGGTGAGAAATGTCTGGGTCTGACCTTTTTGTTGAAAGCTCTGGCCATTCTATTTTGATAGAGTTGACCGTGACAGACGACATTAATCCTTCTTCCGTCTATTAATGCCAGATTATCCAACCGAATTTGTATCCACTTATCATCACTCAGCTTCGCTTCCTGAATAATCCTCAGAGATGGTATCTCTACTTCAGCAGGTATCACAGCTTCATTACCATATACCAAAAAATAAGGTGTAGCCCCAGTAGAAGTCCTGACGGTAGTACGATATCCCAGCAAGGCAAAGGGTAGCTTTTCATGCCAATGCTTGTGATTATCGATCATCTTGCGCAATATCCTCTTGATGTTCTTGTTTGCAGCTTCCACTGCTCCATTCATTTGTGGTGTATAAGCGGTAGAGTTCCGATGACTGATTTTGAACTTCTCACACAATGATCTCATCAAATCACTATTTAGGTTGGTTCCGTTATCAGTGATGATTGACTCAGGAATCCCGAACCTACAGATAATGTGATTTTTGACAAAGTCATCTACAACCTTCTTTGTCACCGATTTGTGCGAGGTGGCTTTGACCCACTTGGTTAAGTAGTCGATTGTAACAAGAATGAATCGGTGTCCATTGGATGCTGCTGGCTCGATTGGACCAATGACGTCCATGCCCCATACTGCAAATGGCCAAGGTGAACTAGTAACATGGAGTTCGTTGGGAGGAACTCATGAGTCTGGCATTGATGACATTTTTGAACATAACGAATGCAGTCTGTCTCCATGGTTAACCAAAAATATCCCGATCTCAAAATCTTCTTTGCCAACGTAAAACCGTTCATGTGAGGACCGCATGTATCTCTTCAATCAACCTACTAGCTTCTCCAGCTTCGACGCACCTTAGTAACCCCAAATCGGGAGTCCTCCTATAAAGGATTTCTCCGCTTAGAAAGAACTGATTCGCTAACCTTTGAATTGTGCGCTTTTGTACACTTGTTGCATCTTCTGTATACTCACCATTATTTAAATATTCCCGAATGTCATCGTACCAAGGCTTTCTATCGGGCTCTTCCTCAACGTGAAAGTAATATGCTGGTTGCTCATATATGTGAATGTAAATGGGATAGATATAATTATGATCAGGATGTTGAATTGCAGAAGATAAAGTGGCTAAGGCATCTGCGAATTCATTCTGGATCCTTGGTACATGTTTGAATTCTGTCTTGATGAACCTTTTGCACAACCTATGCACGCACTCCATGTATGGTAATGGCTTCCGATTCTTGGTTGCCCACTAGCCTCGAACCTGATGAATCAATAGGTCTGAATCTCCTATTATCAGTATTTCTTGGACATCCAAGTCAATCTCCCGTCGGAGTCCTAATATGAAAGCTTTATATTCAGCCATATTATTTGAGCAAAGGAATATGAGTTTCACCGATACCGGATAATGTTTCCCAGTTGGTGAAATCAAAATAGCTCCGATGCCAGACCCGCTCAAATTCTTAGCTCCATCAAAGAATATTCTCCAACCATCATATTCTTCTAAGATGTCTTCCCCCACGAAAGTTACTTCCTCATCCGGAAAGTAAGTCTTCAATGGTCTATAATCATCATCCATAGGGTTCTCTGCCATATGATCTGCCAATGCTTGTGCCTTCACAACTTTTTGTGTAACTTATACTATGTCAAACTCACTCAATAGTATCTGCCATTTAGCTAGTTTACCTGTAGGCATAGGCTTTTGGAAAATATACTTTAGAGGATCCATCCTTGAAATCAAATAAGTAGTGTGCGAGGAAAGGTAGTGTCGCAACTTCTGGGCAACCCAAGTTAAAGCACAACAGGTACGCTCTAATAGAGAATATCGGGCTTCATATGATGTGAACTTCTTGCTCATGTAATATATCGCTTGCTCCTTCTTTCCCGTTTCATCATGTTGCCCCAAAATGCAGCTGAAAGCATTATCCAATACTGATATGTACAATAACAGTGGCCTACCTGATTCGGGTGGAACCAACACAGGAGGATTGGACAAGTAATCTTTGATCCTGTCAAATGCTTGTTGACATTCGTCCGTCCATTTTATCGCAGCATTCTTCTTCAACAATTTGAAAATAGGCTCACAAATGACGGTAGACTGGGCTATGAAACGGCTGATGTAGTTAAGTTGCCCCAAGAAACTCATTACCTTTTTCTTACTTTTTGGTGGAGGAAGTTTACGAATGGCCTTAATTTTTGATGGATCCAATTCTATACCCCATCGTCTGACAATGAAGACAAGTAGCTTCCCAGCAGGAACACCAAAGATGCATTTTGCTGGATTCAGCTTTAGGTTATACTTGCGCAGTCTGGCAAAGAACTTTCGAAGATCATCCAAATGATTCGAACCCTTCTTTGATTTGATGATGACATCATCCACATAAACTTCAATTTCCTTGTGGATCATGTCGTGAAACAAAGTGGTCATTGCTCTCATGTATGTAGCCCTAGCATTTTTTAACCCAAAAGGCATCACTTTGTAGTTGTAGACACCCCTTGGTGTGATGAAAGCGGTTTTCTCAGCATCGTCCTTGTGCATCTCGATTTGATGATAACCGGCAAAGCAATCCACAAATGATTGTGTTTCATGCTTAGCACAATTGTCAATCAAGATGTGTATGTTGGGCAATGGAAAATTATCCTTGGGACTAGCCTTGTTGAGATACCGATAATCCACATAAACTCTGACCTTTCCGTCTTTCTTGGGCACTGGAACGACGTTTTCAAGCCAAGTTGGATACTCCGTAACTTGCAGAATTCCGACCTCTAATTGCTTAGATATTTCCTCCTTGATTTTCAAACTCAAATCAGGCTTCTATTTTCTGAGCTTCTGCTTCACTGGAGGGCAGGCTGGATCAGTGGGCAACCGATGAGCTACTATTAAAGTGCTTAGCCCTGTCATGTCTGCATAGGACCAAGCGAAAATGTCCTTATTCTCAAGGAGACACTCGGTATATTCTCTCTTATCATCTTCCGTCATATGGATGCTTACTCGGGTCTCTTGTATTATCTCTGAACTTCCCAGATTAACTGCTTTTGTTTCTATTAAGTTTGGATTGGGCTTTTCCTCGAATTCCTCAACCTTTCTGATTAGCTCTTCGGGGACTTCCCCTTCTTCGACCTCTTCTAGGGCATTAATGTTAAGTTGTGCGGTCTCATTATGTGCCATCGTCTCAGATTCAACATTTTTATAACAAATTTTGCTGGAAAAAGAATAAAGCACACATAAATATAGGATATTAAATAAATGGGGAAAAGAAATTTATTACTGAAACTCAAAAGTTTCAAAAACTAGCACTTGAAACAGTAAAAGAGAACTAGAATTGCAAAGCTGTTTATTGAAGAATTAAAAAAAAACTTGATTGAAAACATCTTCCAAAGCTACCCAGATGCCCGAGGAGATCTGGACGGAGTTGAGGTCCAATTGTTGATGCCGATCTTTGCTTCCTTTCTTCCTCTAGGGTCCCCTTACTCCTCCTCGTTGATCATGACATTGCAAACCTTTCCTTCCTCCTTGGTCAGAGACAAACCCTTCACGTCATCTAGAAGCTTATCAGTGATGCCCCCCATGAACCCTGTTGATCGAAATGATTGGTGCAACGGTGGTATGGGTTTCTTCAATGGATAGTATTACCCATCTCTAGGTAGTTGCCAGTCAAGCCACTCCTCAGTAGTATATTCATATCCCAAGCCAAAAGTAGTTGAATGACGAACAGGTTGTACAAGTTCGATTATTCCTTGCAATTTAGCTCCCAAACCCTTTCCAAGTTTGAAACCAAACCATGCCATCATGTCTATGATCTTCTGGTTGAACCACGATTGCATTTCAAGGTTGCCGACAAGCTCCACTGTATGGTACATCTCACCATCTAGATGATCTCTTCCTTCGATCGCATATACAGGGTGTCCTCTTTCCCCATGGACTACAACTTCTTCATGATCCCATTCAAACTTTAAGCATTGATGAAGAGTAGAAGGAACTGCTCCAGCCATGTGAATCTAAGGGCGACCCAGCAGCAGGTTGTATGAGGATGGAATGTCCAAGACCTGGAACGCTATTGGGAAGGTGGCAGGACCAATGAGCATGTCCAAGGTTATTTCTCCAATAGTACCCCTCTGAGAGCCATCAAATGCCCTCACATTCATCTTCTAGGTTTGGATCTTCGCACTATCCACGCCCAGCCTTGTCAACGTGCTTAGAGGTAAAATATTCAAACCGAAGCCTGAATCGACCAAAGCTTTGGTGATGACCTTATTCTGGTATTGAGTAGAAATATACAGAGCCTTGTTGTGGGATGTTCCTTCGAGTGGTAGCTCATCTTCATGGAAAGATATCCTGTAGGCCTCAAATATCTGCCTAACCATTTGGGCCACCTCCCCATGAGTGATGCTAGGCGGGACATAGGCTTCGCCCAGGACCTTCAGAAGAGCATTCCGATGAGTTTCAGAAGAATGCAGCAGCGACAGGATGGATATTTGGGATGGGGTTTTGCTCAATTGCTCAACAACAGAGTACTATTTGGCTTGCACCTTCTTCCAGACCCCTTGATCTTCGAGCTCTACAATTGGTGCCTTGGATTTGCTAGAGCTACCTTGAACCAAAATTTTGGGAGTGTAAATTCTTCTGGATCTAGTCACTCCTGCTGCAGCATCTGCTTCTTCCACCTTTGTCTTACCTTTTCTGTAATCCCATGGGACAGCATGGGTATCATACTGGATGGGAGGAGGTGCTCTAAGAACTGTGAATGAGGGCCCGGGCATGGCAACCTCGACCTCAAAAGGTGCGAGCCTCTGCACTACAACTGGCGTTTGGATGGTAGCAGTCATTGTTTCTTCTGGCTCGAGGACCCAAATGGATTCCTCCCAATCCAAAGTATCACCTGCTTCTACCATGTTGACCTGGTGGTTTGGAAGAGGGTTGTTTGCAACATTTGGTGTAGAATCTTTGAGCTGGATGGCCTTTGTATCAATCAGCATTTGGACCTTGTCTTTCAAAGCTTTGCAAACTTTAGTAGTATGACCCTTCATCCCAGAATGATAAGCATAGACCTTGTTAGGGTCATACCATTTTGCACGGACATCTACAGGCAATGTAGGGATTGGGGAAACATAGACGGCTTCTTTCAACCTCTCATCAAGCTGGGCTATGGGTTCGACCAGAAGAGTATAGGTTTTTGTGGGTCTTCTTTCATACGGAGGTCTGTTTCGGTAGTTCGGTGTTTGAGTGGGTGGTGGACCTTGGAAATATGCAGGTTGAGCGTTATAGACAGGATATGAAGCTTGCTGATATTGAGTAGGAGCATTTTGATAGTATATGGGATGAGGAGATATGGGTTGTGGAGCTGGGGGATATGGAGATGGAGATTGAGGATATGGAGATGGCGATTGAGGATATGGGGATGGTGATTGAGGATATGGAGATGGGGGTGGGGTTGTCATTTGGTATTTGGGAGGGGTTTTGGCTCCCTAAGCCATCATTACCGAACCTGTTTTCTTTCGGTTTTCCGTCATTCCACCGAATTGTAGAGCTTTGTTAGTGGCTTGTAAGGCCTCGAGGTTGATGATAGTCCCATTTCTGATGCCCTCTTCAATTCTTTCACCTAATTTGATGATATCAGCAAAACTCTTCTCAGCCACGAGAATCATCCTGTCATAATATTGTGGCTCTTGGGTGCGGATGAAATAATCTTTCATCTGAGATTCCTCCATAGGAGGTCTGGCCCTAGCTGCCTCTGACCTCCATCTTATGGCGTAGTCCCTGAAGGACTCATTAGGCTTCTTCTTTAAGTTTTGGATGTAGAACCAGTCGGGTGCATTCTCTACATTAAACCCAAACCTATTCATGAAGTCTATTGCCATGTCCACCCACTCAAACCATTTTTGAGGGTCTTGTTCAATATACCATGATAGAGCCTCCCCGGTGAGACTCCTCATAAACAGCTTCATGCGTATCTTCTCATCTCTTCCCACCCCTACAAGCTTGTCACAATACATTCGCAGGTGGGCTTTGGGATCTCCGATGCCATTGAACATTTCAAACTTTGGAAGCTTGTATCCTTCTGGTAGTTCTACGTCGCGGTGTATGCACAAATCCTCATAGCTCAGTCCTTCCAACCTCTTGCTTCCTTCTACATGTTGCACTCTGTTGGCCAAATTGTCCAATCTCTCTGTCAGGGTTCTTATCAGAATGTCCTTCTGAGAGGACTCTGATTCACGGTAGTCATGGGTCATGGAAGCGGTCATGGGGTTAAGGTTGTTATTTCCAGGAGTATATGAAGGGTTTGTATTATGGTTTGTAATTGGTTCTGGGATGCTTGTCTTACTTTGCTGGTCGTATTGATAAAGTGGGATTTGGGTATTTTGGTTATGAGGTGGTGGGAAAATATTGGGGTGAGCGAGATTAGGTCGGGTTGTATTGAGTGGAGTATTGTTTGGTAAAGTCGCTTGGTTAGCGAGAGGGTGATTGTCTATGTTTCCCCCCAAAGGGGTTCCGAGAGAAATGGACAACTTAGCCAACTCGCGCATGTTGGCCACTTCTTCCTCTAGTTCCAAGATTTTGCGCTCGATTCTTAAAGCAAGATCATTTGAAAGTTGTCCTCCTTCAGAAGTCTCAACCCTTTCGTTGGTGTTGTTGTTGTCAACCATTTTACCCTTGTCCTTGTAGCTTGCCCTTTGAAGAGGAGGAGAAGGGGGGGTTCCGTTAGATCTTGTATGGGCCAGAGTGGAAAACAAATCAACCTTAAGGAATGGGAAAACAATACAATCAACAGAAAAAGGATGTTAGAGGATTAAAGCAAATTTATAGTAATAGCACATTGTTTGAAATAAACGCCCTAAATGCAATGGACCTCATCGAGCCAGAGGTAGGCCTAAGACGACATATAAGTGATGCACAATGATTAAGTCAAGCC
The DNA here is from genome assembly GCA_029582245.1 of Solanum etuberosum. Lineage (NCBI taxonomy): Eukaryota > Viridiplantae > Streptophyta > Magnoliopsida > Solanales > Solanaceae > Solanum > Solanum etuberosum. Next base: position 29,860 of record JAJONR010000928.1, read on the forward strand.
TTATTTTCCAGTTTGCAGTTTAGAGTTAGAGAAATAAAGGGAAAACGATCTTTATATTGAATAAATTGAAACTATTACATCGTAGACTAAATCAAAACTAGCAGTAAACTAAAGGGCTAGGGATAACATGGGGAAATACAATCCAAAAAAAAAAAAAAAACTTCAAAGATGTTGGTCTCCAATGTTTGGTGCAATCTGCTCCCTCATTTCTGGGGTCATGTCGTAATCATCGTTCAGAATATTGTGTGCCCATCTTCTTTCCAATTCATCACCAAAACCGGGAAGACCTCCTTCGCTTAGGTCCCTATGCTCAACATCCTCCAATATCCATGCGTAATACTCGGGTGTGCAGTAAGGTTGTTGCTCTCGAATATCGATGGTTATCACTCCCTCCAATCTTTGTAGTATGGTGTCGACTTGTGGCATTTCTGGCCCAAAGTTGTACCCATAGTGGCCCATATGAGATCGTAAAGGTATCATTTGGACTTGTCTGAACTGGCGGAGGACTCAGAGTGGTGCATACGGTTGAACCCCATTTAGGCCAATGAGCTCGATGAAATAGAGGGCATGCCCTCTAACAATGGCGCGACGAGACCCTAACCACTGATATTTCCATTGGATTTGATTACCAGACCGCTGTTTTAGATACATAAACCAGTCTTCCGTTCCTACAGGGGCAGAAAAAAGAATCATCCTTATGGGATGGCTGAAGATTTTGTTTCCCACGCCATTCAAGATGTCTACCATGTCGTGCCTCTTGTAAAAGTGTTCGGTAGCCCATAGTTGTAGCAAAAGATTGCAACCTTCGAAATGTCTTTTACCGTTGGTGCACGCGGATAGTGCCCTTATTATTTCTGCGAGTATCATGGGTACTATCGTCTTCGTAGGATTTGGTCCGCCTTGAGCTAACATGCGAACCACATAACCTAGTGTAGTGCTGATTTTTCCTCTATTCATAGGAAAAACTAGAGAACCCAGTAGTGCGATAGCGAAGGCTCTCGGACGATATTTCTGCCATTGTCTAGCAGAACAACCAAACTCTTTATTGAAATGTTTATGCCCGTTCTTGTCGCAAAAATGCAAGTACAGAAATTCTATTGAAATCCAACTCGAATCTAAACAGTCTAACTCCAAATTACGCTTCAACCCTAGACTCTTCAAGAACTTCTTCGGTGATTGTTTGTGTGGCACAATCATTTGGCGCCCTTTAAAGGGAAGGTTAAAAAATCCACCGATTTCCTCGAGTGTTGGGGTTAGCTCAAAGTCTCTAAATTTGAAAACCAATCTTGCGGGATCCCATAATTTCAGCAAGGCCATAATCATGTAGCGATCGGGAGCAACAAATAAGAGGAAGGTCAATCCACCCAGTAGTTTGCGGATTTCCAACTCATGGTCTTTCTTGATACTCGCCCACCATCTTTTCAGAAGGTCATTCACTTTTAACACCATCTGCGTGTTTGGGAAGTTGGGAGCGGCCATTACTGCAAACAAACAACAAATGAATTCTAAACTCCATTTTGGCATAAATTAGGCTTGATTTAATTATTATGACCACATTGACACATAATATGCAATTTGTCTAAAGGGTGTTGGGGCCCTTTAGACGATAGGGTGGCTACTAAGAGTGTGAATTGACACCAAGGGTCAAACCACCTAAGGTTTATGCAGCATGTACGACCTAATTATGATTTCTCAGAGTTGGTAGACACGGACTTGAAGAGGTTCTATGCGAGAAGGCACATGGTTGCACGGTAGTAAGACTATCCGCATCTGCCATGCCTCAACCATTTCTTTAATATAGGGTGTTTGAAGAGAATTGGAGTATTTGTGAGATGTGCAAAGTTACACACCATCACGAGAAAACATAAAAAAAAGGAAGAGGGTCCCAATTCGGGGAAGTAAGAGCGGAATGACAGTTTATCAAAGCGGTAACAATTAGCATGTAAACAGAAAGCAGTAACACATAAACAGTTTATGGAAAGAAATAAATAAATACATAAATAAATAAACAAATAAATAAAAGGAAATAAACATATAAACATATAGGAGGATCAAGCAAATAAGGAAAGGGATTACGGGATTAAGAATGTAAGTAAACAAATAAGGAGGAAAGGAGGGGATTAAACATGATAATAAATAAATAAGGAAAAGGGAAAGGGATTAAGGAAGGAAGTAAGCAATTATGCAATTTAGACATGATAATAGCAAACAAACAAAAATAAGTAAACCCCACATAAAACATGAAACATATAATGGTAAGAACCTAGTTGTATTCCCCAGCAGAGTCGCCATTCTGTCGCGCCCCATTTTTCACAAAAATGGGTCTCGGTGCACGACCTAACACCTCTTTTTGGGTTTTGGGTTTGATTGAAGAGTCGCCACATAACGAATTAAGGCACGTTAGGGCACCTATCTAACCTAACTAACCTAATTAAAGGGTCAAATAACCGGAGATCGGGTAAGGGTACAAATTACCTCGAGGGGGAAGGTACTAAGCATCCCTCGAGGTCCACCAATATGGGTCCCGGCCGTATCTCATATAATTTATGTAGGGGTTACAAGTAGCAGTTAAGGTCATTAATATTTATTATGTTATTTATTTAAGCATGCGAGCTAGGCGATATAATAAATGAAACAGTAACAGATATTAACAGGAAAATAATTAAAGAAGATAAGCGAGAAGACAGAATTATACACAATTATATAGGCGAAACAAACCTTTTATTAAACTACCCCAAACAGTTATAATTATAAAAACCAATAAAGAAAAAAGGAAAGGGAGACCATGGGAACCAACACACTTTACGGATCAACGCTCGGCTTATTTATTCGGTCAGCTTAATATTCGGAAAGACAAAACCAATGTTTCTCATTTTAAGCCTGAGTCGATTTTCATCATCTCCGTAAGGGCCTAACTACCCCTACCCCATCTTCCGCATGCACAACGTCCTGAAAGGTGCCTATCATCCCCTCTTAATGTCCACGAGGCATTGAACTACTACTAGGGAGGTTTTTAGACTAAAAATAAAATATAAGTTGCCTACTTAGGCCCTCTAGACACCAAACAAAATAAATTGGACATCATTTAGCACGTTAAAGCTCATATTGGCCTCTGGATTAAGCTATTAGCATACTAGCAAACAACCTAATCAATGAAGGTCTCATGCCAAGTGTGTGCATACAAGCAAATTAACAAGTATTAAAATAACACCTAGAGAGGGCAACCAATTATGACAATGCAGATTTTATTGGTTGATTTTAAAATACAGCATAAAAACGATCACAAATGCAGAAATTTATTTTAAATGGAAATGAGTTTATTAGATGCAGAAATTCAGTAGCTGATTTTAAGTGGCAAAATAGTTAATTATGATGCAGAAGTTAATATTTAGATCGGATTTGAATTAGGGCAGCATGTATTTAAAGTAGCAGATGCAGAAAATAATTATCAATTGATTTTAAATGACAGAATGAATAGTTATAATGCAGAAATGATTATGTCGAGCAGATTAATATGCAGAGAAAACATTATTGATTTTATCTTTTAAGTGGCAGTAACTGGTATATATCCCAAAACAGTGGTAAATGAATGCCTAACAGAATTAATTGAGTTATTTAACATGCTGGAAATTAATTGACTTACACTAAATGACCAGAAAAATAATTATTTTACAGAACAATGGCAGAAAATTCGTAACAGAATATTATTTAATTATTTAACATGCTGGTTAAAACAATGGTAAAATTAAATTATATTATTTCAGTTGTTTGCATGATAGAGATTAAATTGATAATGCCTATGAGCATGATTTCTAGGTGATTGAAAAGTCACAATATTGTATAGCATCTATAGGCATGATTTTCTAATCACCGAATAACATATGAAATAAGGTTAAACCTTGTGAGCATGGTCTTATGCATGATTTTCTGCACTCAACAATATCTCGAAAATTAGATCCTATAGGCATGCTTTCTACTTCTATTTCACTTGATACAAATAGATTATTTAAAAAAATACCTATTTTATTAATTTTCCGTACATAAAACGGGTGATTGGAAATGAGCAAGGCAGAAAGACATGTAAAGACAATTATTATTTTACTACACTATTATAAGCTAATAGGTGATTACACGGATTCAAGATTTATTTAATCCATAATTAATGAGTATCGAGAATGAATAGCCAAACGATATTTAAATATTGACAAGATCATCTTATATTTTATTTATTTTTTTATATTTAGATTTAAAGTGAGGAATGAACAAGCAATTAAATCACTCCTATAGGCATGCTTTCTAACAACAAGTAAGTTTTGCGATAAGGTAACAATTAGCACGTAAATCCCCTCCCCCCTTAGACGATCCCCCAATATTTCATATATATCTATGGAGTTTAGAGTTGTACAACATATTACCAACCGAATGAAAGAGAATAATAAACGCCATAATATAATCCAAAATAAACTACTAAACTGAAATAGTTTCTATCCAGTATCCCGCCCTAGGCGACTCTTCATATCTTGAACTTCAAGTTCAGAACCTGTTATCAGAATATACCCAAGGCAAGATCATATAATAACAGTAACTATATAAATAGAAACAACATTTACCGCAAACACACAAATTTCAAACAAGTCACAGGACATATAGGATCACATATTGAGAAAGAGGAGATAAGGAAACTAACCCGGATGCTTCCTTTTATTTATTTCAATATCCGTTTTTGGACTTATGCATAAAGTAAATAAATAATGATGCAGAGCAGAAAATTATATATACATGAAAGTCACTAACCGGTTAAACAGTTAAAGAAAGCAGCAATGAAGATACACTTTAATCCAATAATCGACCCGAACACAGCAAAACAGGAAGGGAGAATTCTTAAAGTTTCCGAGATTTTGTTTTACTTTTTTTTTTAGAGAGTAGAGAGTAGTTTAGCTAGTTGCTAGAATGTCTGAGTGTGTAGAAGCATGAGTCCCGTCTATAAAGGGGGGAAAAGGTCTGATTTATATAGCAAAGAGGGGGTACGTAATAAGGGAAATAAATAAATTAAGGATCAATTAATATTTCCCTTAAAACAAAAATCAGTCAACAATCCTCTTTATCAATCCCGAATAATATTTTACCATAAATGACATGTAAAATCTGACGAACTTTACCTAAGGCAAAAGAGTCAATAAAAAAACTTTCCATCTAGAATCACACATCAGAAATTACAGCTCAAAACAATGCCAATTCCATAGACTACAAAATTTACCATACATACAAGTCAAAGAACCGGCAAGAAATAATTATGACAATAGTATCAATTTAATGAATCAATTATATGGAGAGGAAGAAAGACACGGTAATAATCAAATCAAATTAATGTCAAATCTTAAGGCAAGGCACAAATCAAGGTTTAGACAACAAAGAGCTATTGAGCATTTTAAATAATCAATTAACAAATTAGCATAATTGGAAGAAATCAAGGCATCACTTATTAATCAAAATCAACCAACTCCTAATTAATATTATTTCACATAAGAACAGATCATTTTCAACTGGAAAGGAGCAATATTGACACTTGAACTATCGAGACAGATTTAAGCATAACTCATATACGAACTTACCCAGAACAATGGCAAACCTCACATCTCAAAAAAATTAGTTTCATGGAGAAAATAAGAACAGGAAGATAAAGGGGCACAACAATATGTTTAGAAAATCATACCGGGACAGATCTGAACAGATCTGTCTCTCCGAACAGCACCTTGAAAATCGACGGAAATTAAAGTGAAGTGTTTAACCTCTAGAACTCTTGTCGAAAAGTGACCATGGTGCTGGTTGCTGTTTGAAATCCTTGAGTTTTACCGGAGGAGAGAGGAGCAGAGGCGGTGCTGCTGTCCGGTTTCTCTCGTGGTTGCTCGGAGCTCACCGGTGATCTCACCTGGTTACTAGTTCTCGTCGGTGGCTGCTGCTACTCATCATTCAGAGAAGAGAGGAGGCGGTTGGTTGCTCTTGTTGACCGGAGTCGCTGGAGCTGCTGGCGTTCGCTACTCAGGGCAGCGCTGTTGCTGATCGGAGGTCGCCTGCCGGAGCTCGTCATTGCTGTCCGGCTGCTGGAGCTTCGCGATGGTTCACTCACACCTGGGTCTCGCTGGTAGTCCTTGCCGGCTGCTGGTCAGACGTGGAGCAAAATGAGATGGAGAAAAAGAAGGGAGGAGAGGGAAGGCGATAAGGGAGGAGAGGGAAGGTGATAAGGGAGGAGAGGAGAGAGAGGGCACCGCTGCCTCTTGTTGGTGGCGATATTCACCGGAAAAGAATGGAGAGGAGAGGAGGAGGTTGGGCGGTAGTCTCTTGAAGGAGGGAGAAAAAGATGAGAAATGTTTTAGGGATTTTGGTCTTTCTAGGTTAAAATAGGAAGGTTAGGGAATCAAATCTTGACCGTAGGATTAGTTTAGATGAGCGGCTAGGATTTAACCTAGGATTTAATTTAAAAGATGGACGGTTGGGATTAAAGGAGGATAATTCTTGAATCTAATTTGAAATTGGTTAGATTAAGAAAGGCTAAAATTGAAATAAAATTGGCTAGAATTGAAATAAAAGATGGTTACAATTGAAACGAAATTGACTAGGATAGGCTACGAATTAAATAAATTGGAGTAGAATAGGCTAAGATTTAAATGACTTAAGGGAAGATCAAGGAAATGCTATCTGATTAATAAAATACTACATATTATGATATTTTATATAAATTAAACACAACTCAGTTTTAAAAACCTTTAAATAAATAAGGAAAGTAATTATTCGAGTTAACTATCGATAAATATAATAATACAATAACTTTTATATAAATCAAGCATACTAAAATATGTAATTTTTTAGACAAAATCGATTAAGATTTTAAACTCGAAATGTATTTTTTTTTAAATATGTATTCAATCGAATAGCATTTCCGAAAGGATTAAAGGTCGGTCAAAATTGGGTGTCAACAGCTACCCCTTGGTTGCTTGAGAATGAAAGATAAATTGTCGGGCAACCAACGTTGACTTAGTAGCCGATTTTGTCCGACCGACGAGAGATGTCAGTGGGATCAATTGAAATGATATAGAGTTTGGAAAGAGGGTATAACCGAGACTTTTGTATTAAGTCGCCTACATATCTCTGGTATTACGAGAATCAGGTCACGTGTAGTTCTAGATTTAGGAACAAATGAAGCTCCTAAAATTTTGAAAAAGCAGTATGATTCGAACGGGAACGATATTGGTTTGAATGGATAAGATTAGAGTAGCGAGAAAGGCATGACAGAGCGATTTCCAGCTTAAGCAAGGATCAGATGAAAAGAAGTAGTACGAGTAACAAAGCGTTGAGAGGGCCTTTTTTGCGATAGGCATATAAGCATGATAATCGTAACCGAAAGGGCAATTGGTCTCACCTGCAATATCAGTCTCTGCGCATCTGTAGCTTGTAGTACGACTAAATAAAGTAATTAGAGCAGATATATCAAACGAACGGTAAATGTAAACATGATGTATTTTCCCATATCGACCATGATATTTGCCTTAAGGCTATGAAGATGATGTCTTAGGCTATGATGTCTAGGGCCATGATACGAAAAAATAAATCCTCAGGTCATGAAAATGATGCCTTTAGACTATGACACCATCGGATTGTGATAAGTAGAAATTTAAATCCTTAGGCCATGATATGATGTCCGCAGGCTATGATATGATGTCCGCAGGCCATGAAAGATGATTCCTTTGGACCATGACGCCTTCGGAACATGATAAGCATAAAGTAATTCTAGATCGTCAAGTTCGCAAGTTGAGGACCAAAGAAGTAGTATCAGTCAAAGTTCTGTGGAGAAATCAGTTTGTTGAGGAAGCTATTTGGAAAGCTGAGGAGGACATGAAGAAGAGGTACCCACATCTCTTCGAGTCCGAAGAAATTCCAAATTAAGGTACTTATCCTTTTCTTTGCATTTGTTTAAGTTGGCTTGTTGTATTTATATTTTGCTTGTTGGGTGTTTGAGCTGGATGTTATATGTTACACCCTTAGCCTACTAAGAGTAATCTCATTCGAGAACGAATGTTCCCAAGGGGGAGATATTGTAACACCCCGCAATTTGAAAGAACTAGAATTATAAAGAAACCATTTTTGGAAATAATCAAATTTGGAAATATTGGCAAGTTATGCTAAGTATGAGTTTTGGGTCAACAAAAACAACAAAAACTCTCAGCACAATATGTGTTAGGTGAGCTACAAGATATCAAATTAAATATCTTTGAATTAACTTTCCAACGCCACCGAGTTTCCTAATTTTCAAGTTCTTATGAGGGAGATATGCCCGTTTGAAGTTGGGCTGTCTGAATAAGGAAAGTCACCCAGATTTTTGAAGGGTATTTTGGTCTTTTCATTACCCAATTAAGTAAATTCATTTTTAGTAATTTAATTGGGGTCTAAACTGATTTGGTTCAGTTTACGCTTCACAAAATTATGCAAGGGTTTTGGGAGAAGAGAAAAGAGGAGAAAGGGGCCAAAGTTCGTCGCGTTCTTGAGTTTCGTTTGTGGATTTCGCCAAGGTTTAATCCCTACGAGGTATGTGAGATCACATAGAGTTGGGTTGGGTTAGTTCACCCACGCGCCAATCATTTTTAATTCAGCGTATTTACATTCTTGAAAGTAGAGAAATTGAAATCTTGATGAATTTTGTTGAAGTTTCTACTGGGTTCTTGATTGTTGAGTTTTGGGGGAATTCCTGATATGAATTGATGAAATTTAAGTTTTTTTAGTAGATTATTGTATACATTGGTTGGGTATTCGAATCTAAGTGTTTGGGGAAGAATTCTATCGAATCTAGACGAATTAGGGTCGAAAAACGAACAAGAAAATTCATCCAATTTTCTGGGAAAAGGGGTGGGGCGCCACGCCACTCAGAGCGCCCCACATCAGGTTCTGTAGTATGGGTCCAAGGGCGCCGCTTCACTCAGTGTGCCCCAACCCAAGTTCTGTAGTTTGGGATCTGGCGCCCGGCGCCACTCAGTACGCCAGGGTCGCCAAGTCCTCTACCCTTTCCCACTTCTTTCTGTTTGAGTTCCCTCGAATCGTACCTATGTTTTATAGTTGATTTATACACTCTAAGGTATGTAGAAACATCGAGAAATCATCCATAACATGAGATCATAACCCTTGAATACATAAATCAAATTCAAGGAAAGTTAAGAGCCAAGTCTAGAGAGTTCTTAGAGTCTTTTCTAAAGTCTTTTACAAATGGTTTAAACTTGTTTTAAAGACTTGAGCATTGAGTTGAGTAAGAGTAAGAGTGAAGTTCATTTCTTCAAATATTATATGGGAACTAAGTATTTCCAAGAGTTAAAATGTTTTCACATTTAAACAAGAGAGGAAACACCCATTTCTAAGAGAGCTTCCGAGCTAGTTTTTTAGTGATAATCTCAAACCACAGAAAGAGTTATGTTTTTAAACATATGAGCTAGTTACATTTTGGGAGTAGTATTGAGCACCGATTTGGGGACATATTTGATTTCAGATAATTCGGAGTCTCCATAAACAGTCTAGCCAACATGGGTAGAAAAAGGTCATACTTTTTAGACGATTCCTTAATGCTTTTAGCATAGACTAGTGGATCCACTTAGTGAGTTAGGTTCTATACCACCGGCGAGGTATAGGACGGCCCTGGCAGCGTGAGGCAAAATGTTGTACCATCACATAGCTCATAGTGATGGTTGTCGGTTAGAGAAACTCCCATAGAGATATTTTGTATTCTTATATACACATAGTTACTTGTATTTTCATATACAAACTGAGTTATTGTGTATTTTTCAATACACTGAGTTGCTAGTTACATGTTTTAAAGGTTTTCTTTATATTGCATCCTTATTACTGCTTTATATTGAAATGAGTTGAGTTGGAAAGAGGTAAGTGTTCCTTTCAGATTCCATTTCAAGCTTATGTCTTGTTTTAGTGGTCCCCTCGCATGCTCGTATATGTACTGAAGCCATTTGGCCTGCATATTTTATGATGCAGATACAGGTAACCAGGATCAGCATCAAGCGTTTCGTTGATCCAATTGAGCATTCAGAGTCTTTTGGTGAGCCTCCTTACTTTCCGGAGGATCGCTTCTTATATTGTTTTAGTATTTCAGTTTTTAGGATGATCGGGGGTGTTGTCCCGACATTCCTCATAGTTTTGAGGCTTCATAGACAGATAGTTATAGTTTTTTAGTCTTGCATTTTCAGTTGTTTTGTTATAAGACTTGAATTGCCACTTTGGCTAAGTTGAATGTTATTTCTAAACATTCTCAGTTTATCTATTCAGATAGTTATAAAGATTGTATTTAAGTACATTTTCTGATAAGTAAGTCTTCCGGTGAGAGTATAGCCAGGCCAAGGGTTTGCTTGGGGCCAGCAATGGTTCTCGAGTGCCAGTCCTGCCCAGGGTGTAGGTTCGGGGAGTAACAATAAGGAAGATATATCCATATCTCTTTACTTCCGGAGAAATTCCAGACCAAGGTAATGATTTTTGTACAACACTCTTTAAATCGATATTCTATGTTGTGTTAAATTGCATGTTGGGTGTTTGAGCTGGGTGTTAGATGTTACCACCCTTAGTCCTAAATTAGAGTGATCTCATTCGAGGACAAATGTTCCCAAGGGGGAGATATTGTTACACCTCGGTCTTAGAACAGGCTAATTTTAGAAAGAACTAAAATGGAAAGAGCTAAATTGAGATGTTTGCAGGTTAGTCTTAAATTGTGAGTTTTGGGTCAACTTCAAACCACCATAACTTTCAGTACAGGATGAGTTAGGTGGACCATAAGGTATCAAAGGAAAGATCTCTGAGTCCTCTTTCCAACGCCGCCGAGCTAACTAAATTTCAAGTTCGGATGAGGGAGATATGCCCTTTTGAGATCAGCCTATCTAGTTAAGTAAGTTCATCCGTTTTAAAGAGGGGTAAATTGGTCTTTTCCCTACCCCATTAGTCTTAAGCGTGTTTTTCACCTAATTAGGGGTCAAATGTGATTAGAATTAGATTACGCTAAATTCTAAAAATGTTGAAGAAACTAGGGCTAAGTTCAAGAGGAGAAAAATGGAGGAAGCTTCAAGCGTTCATCGAGTTTGAGGATTTTCGTCAAGGATTTGATTCCTTCGAGGTATGTAAGATTCCATAGTGTTGGGTTTGTTTCCCCTCACGCCAATCATGTAATATTTTACCCATGAATTCATTCTTGATGTTGAACTGTTGAGCTCTTGAATTTTATTAGTAATGGAGTGTTGTTTTAAGTTCTTGAGGCGAGGGTTTGCGAATGAGTTGAGTAAATTCATAGTTCCTTGTGTGGGTTTTACTGAGATTGTTTTGGGTTATAAGAATTCGTGAGTTTTGACCTTAGATTCTGCAATGAGTATGAGTTGAATCGACTTTGGGAGAGAAAGAAAAAATCAGGAAAAAATACGCGTAAATGTGAGTTAATATATGCTCTAAGGTTGAAAATATCATAAAAAAATCTCCTCCCTCTCTGCGTCGCGGAGAGGATACGGACTCCACTCTTTCAAAAATTATTTTGCAACCAAATATTTTAATTATTCTCCACGTCGCGATGATGCTCCCTAGTATGTGTCCTCGCTCATTTCTTATTATCAACTATCTAAACCCCATCTAATCATTAGAGACCCTATATCCTAATAATAATTCTTGAATTTACATTTCAAATTCAAGATAGAGTTAAGAGTAAAGTTCGAGGGAGTCCTTTGAGTCATTTTTGAGAAGTCTTTTACAAAATCTTAAAACTTGTTTTAAGACTTGAGTACTTGAGTATGAGGATGAGGAGAGTTGAGTTTCATTTTTCAAAATGAATATATGGGAACTAAGTATTCCCAAGAGTAAATGTTTTTACATTTAAAATGAGATGAAACATCGATGTCCCAATGAGTTCATGAGGAGTTTTTGAGTATAATCTCTTTTAAGAGAATATTTTGAGTAATAATCTCATAGTTTGAAGATGAGGAAATATTTTTAAACATATGAGCTGAGTTATATCATTGGGAGTAGTATTGAGCCCCGATATGGGGACGAGTTCAACAACTCAAAGTCCTCATAAACCATGTAGCCAACGTGGGTAGAAAGGGTCATACTTTTTAGATGATTCCATATTGTTTTTTAAGCATAGCTTAGTGGATCCACTTAGTTTAGGATGTCTTATACTCCGGCAAGGTATAGGACAGTTTTGGCAGCGTGGGCGAGATGATGTATCATCACGTAGCTCATAGAGATGGTTGTCGGTTAGAGGATCTCCCAAATAAGAGTAAAAGAGTTTATTATCATATTTTTAAATACATATGAGTTATTATCTACTATTTTAAAAGCATTCTTTATAATGCATCTTTAAAGTTGCTTTTATATTGAACTGAGTTGAGTACTTCTGAGTTTGAGTATCTTTGAGTATCTTTGAGTATCCTTGAGTTGAGTCTAGTTGAGTCCAGTTGAGATGAGGTGAGTATGTTCTGTCTTTTAAACAGCTCAAGCTTATGTATGTGCTTTAGAGTTCCCCTTACATGCTCGTACATTCCATGTACTGACGCCATTTGGCCTTCATCTTTCATGATGTAGTTACAGGTACCCAGGGTCATCAACAGGTGCTTCGTTGATACCACTTGTAGTTCGAGTTAGTTTTGGTGAGCCTCCTTGTTTCTGAAGGATTTCATTTATATATCTTTCAGTCTTGTTAGGATGTCGTTGGTCTTGTCCCGACTCCCATCATAGTTATTAGAGGCTTCATAGATAGACAGTAGTAGTTGAGAAGTCTTTTCATTTCCATTGTTAAATTTTTAAAGACTTGAGTTGCCTCTTTGGCTAGTTGAATGTTTATTTCTAAATATTCTGATTTAAGTACTTGAGTCATTTGAGTTAAAGCTTTACTTTTGAGTTCATCTAATGTTGAGTAACTTTTCCCCTAAGATTTGAGCGGGGCAAAGGGTTGGGCCAACAATGGTTCTTGAGTGTCAGCCATGTCCAGGGTGTAGGCTCGGAGCGTGACATATCATATATATGTAGTTTTAATATAAATTATTGTATCATGACCTAATGTTTAGCATGATACATTACTATTTTTGTATCTTGTTGTGTTCGTGAAATACTATATTTTATAGATGATACATTATACATCTAATTTGTTGTAAAAGCATCAAAATGTTCAAGAATGAGGGTATGTATTAGATTATATTTATATTTTATATCGGATATTAAGTATAAGTTAGTTGTCTGATTGTTCGTGATTGATACATAGAAATAATTATTTTATGGAATGTCTCACTAATCTCTTTAATGTTAACAGGTTGTTGCATCATTTGAGTATCTTTATTCAGTCTATAATTCTGAAAGAAGATACATTGTTTGCCTTGAAAGATAAATATGCAATTGTGGAATATTTCAAGTTGATAAGATACCTTTTTTTTATATAATGTATCATTTTGTTGTTGAGAATAATGTATCTAATACAATAAGGTTGTGAAAGAAAGGTGTATGTAAGCTAAAATATAGTGTATCCATAAATGTATCACAATAAATAAGAATTAAGTTATCAATTAGATACATGAACAAACACAATCCATTAAAGAAATTTGATTATGAAAAACACCAGAAAACAGAAAAAAATATTAGACTCTATGAAACTTTGGTAAAACTGAAACTAATATTATTATGAGACAATGAGAAGATTAAATAATAATACAAGAATCTTAATCAGTTTCAATGAAGGATTAGTTGTTAGAGTTCATAATCAACTCAAATTATGGAAAATTTATAAATATTATACTAATTATTACCAAATAATAACTACTACTATAACTTTTTTTTTGTAATTTAGGTTGTAGTGTTCCAATGGAAGTTCACTTATTTTATTTAATTATAAATTTTAGAGTATTTTTAAAAATAGGTAAAAGACTCATAAATATTCTTTTTAATTTTTTTTGTCTAAAAATATCCTTAACCTACATGAAAGAGACTGATTTTGAATTTTAAACATTAATGAGAAAATAACTACTAAGATTGTGTGACTAAAAATAAGGAGAGATTTGTGGAGTGAAATAAGAAAGGGATAAACATTGGTTTTGGGAGTTAGGATTTATGTATCCAGCGTTTGGGAGTAAAATAAGGTATTTTAGAAAATTTAGAGCTGGTAGGGAATTATGAAAAAAAAAGTGTGTATATAGGTAATTTATCCTAAAATAAAATGTGATAATGCTTTGAAAAATATTCTCGGGCAACCACCGAAGGAAATAAACCCCATCCACTGGTTGAACTTTCCATAAGTTTATCCATTGCACCATTGAAATTATGAGTTCAAATGTAGAACTTTTGTAGTTTAAAGACATGAATGTAAATAAGAAGTTTTCGTTAGGGGGAAGAGGCCAAAGGCTAGCCCCTTCTATTCTTCCCCTTATTGGTAGAAGTATTTAGTTATCGCATATAGTTTTACTATTAGTTGCTTCATTTTGCTTTGTATCTTAATATTTTACTGTTTTTTTTTTTGCTTATGGAAATTTGTTTTTGCTAATAACTTCTCTTCTGAGTCGTGGGTCATTAGAAACGATCTCTCTTCATAAAATGAAAAATAAAGGTTCTTGTATATTTTATTACCCTCTCCAAACTCTATTTGTGGAATTACACAGTATATATATTTTTTTTGTTTAACTAATTAATTGGAGGAACATGAGTAGCTATGATTTATGTATTGATGATGCGGAGTTGTTTTTGTTGTATTCCTTGTAAAGATTTGCTAAAAAAACATTAACTTAAAAAAGATACTTTTGCTAGATAAATCTTGGGTTTTAAAAAACGTTTAGACAATATGTTTCTGATGTAATAGAAATGTCCAATATAGTTTAACATATATCGTAAAATAAGTAATTGAAAGATTTTTTTGAAATTGTTCACTTGAAAATTTTCTGAAAAGCTAAATTATTTACATGAAGCTACTACTTCATTGTTTCCTTAAATTATCGTAAGGAGCTTGACATTGAAATTTGATCAGAGTTATTTATTACGTTGTTTTATATTAAACATAGATCGCTACTCAATTTCTTCATTAAATAAATTAGTTTCATGTTTAGGTCAATTTTGTACAATTCTCACTAAATGTAAATTCATTCTTAAAATTGATTAAGGCGATACTATTTTTCTTTTTAAATTAACAAGAATTATGCTTCAGTTTTAAACATGATTGAGTAAATAGACACGCCCCTGATAAGACACATATATAAAAAATCACACGGTACACATTTTGGGCTCGATTTTGGCATGGCAAAAGAAACAAATTCACGAGGTTGAATAGACCAAAGCAGACTTTTCATTGAAATCACCTCAGTATTTTCATTATTAACAATGATTTCCTTTGGACGTGCCTTATCACATCACTTTAACTTCTCCTCTTTGACCTAGACGGGTTCATTAGATTGTAGCCCAACTAGTAAACTCCAACAGGATTGGGCAAGACAAAGGAATTTCTTTCGACTTGAACTGTCAATTTTCTAGTAATATCATTTTTTTGAGGGCTTTCTGATGACCTTCTTTTTGTGATTCTTGGATGTCATAGCTTATGACCTAACGAATTGCCAGAGGAAAAGAAAAACAACCTAATGGGCGAACTTTCTATTATCTTGCCACGTGTTCTACATATTTACATAACAGACAATGACGCCACAGATTCATCTAGTGTTTAGGAGGAAAATCATCAAGGAGAGAAGTCCAAACAACAAAAAATAATTTGTAAAGAACTTATCATCAAAAATGGAAAGACCAAGGTCAGTTCAAAAATGGTGTCTTCCAAAGAGAAGAAAGATACGAAGCTGCTCCAAGAAAATTTAAAGAAGTAAAGGGGAGATAGACAACGAAAATGGGGTTGATGGGCTGCAGAGATTCAAGATGTAAGAATGAATAAAGACGTTGGTTGAAAAGTTTTGACACTGCGGTAGAAGCTGCTTTGGCTTATGACAAGGCAGCCATTGGAATAAAAGGTGCTAATGCTTTGAAAAACACTCTCGGGCCACCAACGAAGGAAATCAACCCCATCCAACACTAAGAAAGACAAGAGGCATGCAGATCCATATATATATTTAGTTACTTTATTGGTTAAACTTTCCATAGGTTTATCCATTGCACCTTTGAAATTATGAGTTCAAAAGTTGAAATTTAAGTAGTTTAAAGACGTGAATGTAAATAAGAAGGTTTCTTTAGGGGGGGAGAGGCCAAGGGCTAGCCCCTTCTCTTTTTCCCCTTATTGGTAGAAGTATTTAGTAATCGCATATAGTTTTTACTATTTGTTGGTTCATTTTTCTTTGTATCTTAATATTTTACTGTTATGTTTTTTGCTTATGGAATTTTTTTTTCTAATAACTTCTCTTTTGAGCCGTGGTTCATTGGAAACTATCTCTCTTCACAATATGAAAAGAAAGGTTCGTGTATATTATTTTAGTACCCTTTCCAAACTCTATTTGTGGAAATACATATATTATTGTTTTTGTTGAACTCATCAATTGGAGGAACACGAGTAGCTATGATTTATCTATTGATGACGTGGAGTTGTTTTTGTTGTATTCCTTGTAAAGATTTGCTAAAAAAACATTAACTTAAGAATGCTACTTTTGCTAGATAAACCATGGATTTTTAAAAAAAGTTTAGAAAATATGTTTCTGATGTAAGAGAAATGTCCAATATAGTTTAACATATATCATAAAATAAGTCATTGAAAGATTTTTTTGAAATTGTTCACTTGAAAATTTTCTGAAAAGCTAAATTATTTACATGAAGCTACTACTTTGTTGCTCCCTTAAATTATCGTCAGGATCTTGATTTTGAAATTTGATAAGAGTTATTTATTACGTTGTTTTATATTAAACATAGATCGTTACTCATTTTCTTCATTAAAAAAATTAGTTGCATGTTTAGGTCAATTTTGTACAGTTCTTACTAAATGTAAATTCATTCTTAAAATGGATTAAGGCAATACCATTTTTCTCTTTAAATTAACAAGAATTATGCTTCAGTTTCAAACATGATTGAGTAAATAGAGACGTCCCTAATAAGACAAATATATATAAAAAATCACACGGTACACATTTTTGAGCTCGATTTTGGCGTGGCAAAAGAAACAAATTCACGAGGTTGAATAGACCGAAACAGACTTTTCATTAAAATCACCTCAATATTTTCGTTCTTAACAACAATTTCCTTTGGATGTGCCTTATCACATCGCTTTAACTTCTCCCCTTTGACCTTCCCTTTATTCTTATTAGACGGGTTCGCAAGATTGTAGCCCAACTACTAAATTCCAACAAGATTGGGCAAGACAGAGGAATTTCTTTCAACTCGAACAGTCAATTTTCGAGTAATATCTTTTTTTTGAGGGCTTTCTGATGACATTATTTTTGTGATTCTTGGATGTCATGGCTTTACGACAAGAAAAAAAAACAAAGAACTTCACAAGTGTGTTAAATCATCTATAATAAGAAATTCTTTCTTTTTTATGTGCATAGAAAATTCATCAATCAATTTATTAATACAAGGTAATTTGATATTTTAATGACCCGGAAGGTCATTTTTGTAAAATTATTATTTTTATCCCTCTTGATAGTTGCTCCGAGTCATTCCTGATAGTTAGTGAAGTTCAATTGAGAATTTTGAACTATTCGTTTAACTATAGTTAATTAATTGACGGATATTTTTTAGATAATTAATTTAGTTTGTGACTAATGGGCTAAGTCCATAATTTATTTAATACCCTATACTACTTGGCCCATGTATATTAAACTAAATTAGTGGGAGATTATCATTTTTAATACTTAATTGTTTTAGAAAACAAAGAATAGGGGAGATAGAAACTCACCGGCGGCGATGAACTGCAAAGGAGAGAGACACTTCTTTCAGGTCAGAGAAAAATAAAAGCTCAAACTCTTTTCATTTTTATTTAAAGTAGGATATTACAAATACAATGTTATAATAAATGTTACTAAGGGGAAAATCACTTAAGCCATTTATGTTGTTTGTTTAATAACGGTTGGCTAGAAAACAAAAAAAGGGCAAAACAAATTGTATTAACCAATAAGGTCATGATGAAAAATATTAATAGGAATTTATGATGGCCAATGATGATTTAATCATTGGGGATAATTGATTGTGATACTTTTTGTATAAATGGGTCAATTTTCCAGGTTAATTTCATAGTCCAAGGTCACTCACAGCTTAATCCAATTTTTGGTTGAAAATTTTCTTATATTATCATATTATAATTTAAATTTTTATATATCGAGATAGGTAATTAAATATTAAGTGTATGTATTTTATGAATACCATTAGACTATGATTTTGGAGAAATTGGAACTTAACCCTAAGCTTGAAATTTAAAAAATATGAAAGCTGACATATTAATTGGCATCAAGATTAAAATCTTGATCATAGATTTGGTTGAGTTTTGGGTCTAGGCTAGACATATAGTAATATGGGTGTTGTTAGTTTCGAAATCTTATTGTGATTATTTATTTGAATAGATTACATTGATTTGGAAGCCCAACGAAATGGGAAGATTCAAGTCCCAGAGTGATTGTCCGATTATTTGAGGCAGGTAGATTTCTCAACCCTTGTTAAGTGTATAGAATCGTGTATTTCCTTGTGGTATGTGTTGCGGAGTAATGGGACTTGATGATGAGTTAACTTGTCCATATTGAATAATCTTAATGATGAAAAAGGGTTATAAAAGGCAATGTGATTAATCATTGGTGTGTGATGTGTTGAGAATGGTTTGAAAGGCTTATTGATTTATTGTTGATGTTGTATCACAATTGTGTTGTTGTGAATTCTGAATTACTATGAAAATGGTCATCTCTTCATTATTTGTGTGAACATGTCATTTGGATTATTTCTGAAGCATGGTTGTGACAACTACTCAACGGGTAGAAATGTGTGGGCTATTTAGGTACAATCTTCTCGGTGAGTATGATGTGTTCTAGTTGTGGATCTAGCAGAATTTCATGATATGATACTAATGGTATATAAAAATGGATACGTCGATTTTCAAATATGAATACTAACTACTTAAGGAGTTATCAATTGTACCACATGCTCATATAATGAGATTTGCTGTTGCATTTATATTTTAGAAACAAACTAGTTATTACTATGGATGTGTGGGTTAAAACATTGTTTAGAAGGAATATTATAGGGGTGGATCTTCGGAATCGTATTAATGTGTTAGGTTGTGAAGTGTATATCGAGTATTCTAAATGACATGACACTTCTAACGGAGTGGATCGATATCAAAATCAAAAGATTTTGGGTGAAGAAAATTTTCAACGAGTATACTTGTGTGAAGGCAATTAAGGATTTTACCAAGAAAGTGCATTTAAAATTGAGTGAGTCCTTTGGATTGGGTTGGTATACCTGGGTCTGAGGTGTCATATTGATAACAAGGTTGACTTTGTGGTGATGGAAAGGGCCAATTGAGCATGATGGTAATAGGAGTTTGCGATGGATTGTGTTTGAGATGAAACTATATGATACAGATTGTTGGTTAAACAATTTTTTGTATTGTAATGACGACTTGCGAATATCTAAGATTGTGGTTATCTACTATTTTATGAGTACAGTTGTTGTATCGAAAGTTTTCGGAGGATTTGCGACTTCACTCGAATAGAACTGAAATGAGATAAAGTCATAATGAAAAGAATTAGTGGGAGGTAGTGTAGCCTTCGGAAGGAGGCGAGAGCAAGAATATTTACTCTGATTGCAAAGGCTAAAGATGTATCTTTAGAGAGAGTGGAGAATAGAATTCTAAGACACGTGTTTCCGTCTCTTTTACTCTAGTTATGGTGATTGTACACACATGTCATTCATATGGGTTAAAAACTATTGGATAAAATTTGAGAAAGAAGTCTACATACATTCAGCTCGAGTGTGGTGATAAGTTCTTTTGTGGTTTCGACGTTTGTAATTGGTATGGTTGAAATCCAAATTCAAGTCTTTCATTGTAAGTCTATGTTTTTGGTAGTATATTTTGTCAAGGTATAGATTGGTAAGGTAAAAATATGATCGATTTCATCGGTATTGACTAATTGAAAGGACTTGTACAGGGCTTGGATCGTAGAGTTTGTAACTTTTGATTGTTAAAGAGTCTAAGGAAGTTCTTCACTTAAAGTTTTGGTTTAGAGTATGACATAAAATGTCATGGGTTGTTGGTCAAAGGATAAGACAGCTAAGCGAGGTAGCAAAAAGAACAAAATTTTGGTGTATTGAAGAGTTCAAGGTATCTAAAATTTACGTCACAGAAAGAATTTAAGAAAGGTGAAGGAATAAGACCTCTCATATAGACCCTTGGTACGGAGTTGAAAGTTGTATGAATTTTCACCTTTGAGTTTAGAAATAACTATGCAAGGTGGACATGTTCGGTACAGACTTACTAGGGGATTATCATCGACTTTTATGAAGATTGAGTTTGGTTTAGGTGACAAACACTGATGTATGAAAGATTCTTCGTATTAATGTGGGTTTAGGTTGTTCAAATTATGGTAGATGACTTATTGATGCACGACATGATAGACCTACAGTCCTACATGATTATTGAGGACTTCAAGGGGATGGAAAATACTTTGTTGATGGGACTACATAGACAGTTGTGATGCGTTACATAGAAATTTGATGATATATAGAGGTTATGTGCTCATAGCATACAAAATTATTGGGGTGATCAAGAATCTCTCTATGTTTTGACATAAGGTATATGATAGGTTGAATGGTAATTGGAACTTGGTATGTGAAAAATTGTGTGGAGTTGACATTAGGTGTGATTCAATAGCTTTACCTCGCTGAGAAAGTGTAACACCTTGAATTAGAGAAAGGCTAGAAAGGGGTTAAGCAGGCTTGTGAAGAACCCAAAAGTTGACCATGGAACCCTCCAGGAGCCCTAGACAGGCCATGAAGGGGACCACAGTCTGTTATGGGGCTCGTGGTAATTTTGCAGAACCTGCCCCAGGCAGCTGTCACTCACACGGACGCCAGACGGCCCGTGGTGTGGTTGACGAACCATAAAATGGGTTATCAAGTGGCCTAAGTAGAAGAGGTTTCTCTTCTAGTCACTGTTAAGGGCTACGAACATCTAAACGGTCCGTGAAGCTTCACACAGACCGTAAACTTTTCCGTAAAGGAGACTTGTCAGACTTAGAATATAGGGTAAACTTGAAACAATCATATCTATCAGAAGAAACTGAATTAGGTGTCCCATGAACTATCAAATTAAATATAATTTAGTCCTCTTTCTAATGCCACCGAGTTTACCTAATTCCAAGCTTGGAAGAAAAAGTTATGCCCATTTTAGTGAAGCAGTATCGGACTGGTGAAGCTTCACGACCGGCTATACCGCCCGTGAAGCATTGACGGCTCGTGAAACCCTTCTTATAAGTCAGTTCGTCAGGTTTGAAGTTAGGGTCATTGTGGTATTTTCCCAAAGTCTTTGGTACCCAAAATACGTTGTTTTAAACCTTATTTCAAGGCCTATATAATGATTTTTACCTAAAAATCACCCAATTCAATTTATTCTTCTAAAATTCCAAAAGTTGAACAACTTCATCCTCTCAAATATTTCTCTCTCTAAAGTTTGAAGAAGAAGACTAGGGTTTCAAGTCAAGTCTCCAATTTCATCATTGATTTCAAGCTTTTGGCATCAAGGTATGATAGTATTCACCTATTGAGTCCTTTCCTCCATAGGGTTCCTTAATTATCTTATTTTCACAAGGTAGAATCTCCAATGAAAGTTAGGACTTTTACTCAATCTCATGGATTCTTACCAATTATGATAATATTGATTAATTTATATCTTTTTATGCATGAATTGAAGAAATTGCATCTTTCTAACTTGAATCCCCATGAACCCAGGTGAAATCCATGTTTTCTAGAATTGATCATATGATGAAGCTTTTGAATCATGAAAGATGAGTTTATGAAGATATGCATGTTCTTTATGAAATTGATGAAAACGATTTAAGTTGCTTTGAGAGTAAAACATCCATGTTGTTGTTGTTGTTGTGAAAGGATTTCTCATATACACATGAAAGCATGATTGTGAAAGGGTTTTCTAACATAAAGGATTCTTAGAGTTTAAAGGTTTTCTCAACTAAACTTTGAATCAAGATTAAAGAGTTATTCTAATGAAACCTGGCTTGGATTGGCTACTTGATGTGCCCTTCATGGATGATAAGGCAAGTGGTGATTACCCATGCCTCTTAATGATAAGACAAGTTGAGATAATGACTATTATATGGTATTTACGCTTAGCATCGAGAGCATATTGAGATGGAAGGTCTCCCGTAGCTTGAGGCTGAGTTTCTAGTAGCAATCTCCTTGTCATACCTATGTGCCCCCGTAGGATGATTGTCTTAGATAGACATTAGCTAGTGGATCCACGTAAGCTTGAAGTTCATGGTCTTACCTTAGCAAGTAGGACACCCATTTCCTGTGAGGGTTAGACACCAGATTTCATGTTAATAGATCACATGATCTTAAATGTCGGTTAAAGGGAAATCTCACAAGAATGAACTAAGGTTACTTCTTGAAGTATCTCACGAATGTTTTAAAGATATTAGCCTGCATTGACCATGTTTTATGATTTATATTTTCTAACCCTTTTACCTCATCATTTAGCTTAGTCATTGCATTGCATGAAAAGATCCTCTTAGCATGATTTCATACTTTTATGCATTGCTATCATACTTCCAAAAATATAGGGTCGACGCTCCAGTTTCACTTCTCCATGGCAAGGGATCACTTAGTAGATATTGAAGATTGATGAGCCCTCATGTTCCGAGGACCGAGCTTTTATTTCCAATTTTTTAAACTTTTCAGTATTGTATGTGATGTACGAATTACGTCCCGATCACTCTTGAGGTACTAGATGGCTTTAAGATTGTGTTAGACTTCCGCTACATTTTATAAAATCTTATATTTTGAAATTGTCTTTTAAGCTTTATAAATTTTCTATTGACTTGTATGATGTATGCTAAGTGGCATGTGTAGGGCCTCTCGGGGTCCTATACGCCATCTTACGCCTAGGCCATGATTTGGGTCATGACAGAAAGTACTTTCTGATTTGAAATTAGTGTTATCATCCTTGGGTATTTGTTATGGAATGGTTACATGGAATGAGAGAGAGACATATATTTGGAAATTTTGAGGCGACAATGTGTTTGCTAAGAAGACTTTGATACTAGTGACGGTTTTAGAGTACTGTAAATGATCGAGGTGATTGTGATATTTTGTTAGTATTGAGATTGTGAGCTTCAGTGGAATGATATGAAGAGTATGTGGAGTCTTATAAATTCAGTATGGATACGATTGTAATGGGGACCAGATCGATGGACTGTGGGTAGCTAAAACTCAAGAGATGGAGTCAAGTGAATGGAAATATTTGATATGGGCTCTTTGGAGGAAGCATTTAGTGTAATTCAACCTTGGTTCCTCACTTTCTTATGTGACCACCTATTTTGTTCTGGAAATGATTTGGAGTACTATTCACTACGTATGCACACACGTTTTTCACTTCTGTGGGTTGATTCCTAGTGGTGGATCGTGTGTACCGATCCTGTGATTGTCCTTATGGTAGGGTGGCATCCTTAGGCCGACTAATTCATTTCAGTTATTGAAGATTTGGTGTTGTTTGGGATAATTGAAGTATACCAGTGATTCTACATTCACAACCTTGCATATGAGAACTTATGAAAGAGCTACCATGAATAGTTATAGTTTTCTGACATTTTAAATACCCATCTCGTAGTCGAGGTCATGTTTCGGCTATATGTGATTGAATGTGGGGGGCACTTGGTCTAGTTCTACCATTCTTAAGGGTTGTCTACAATTATAGCTACTGATCTAGAATTTTGATAGTGTTGTTAGAGGTTCTGCATTCACAGCCGTATCACTTGCTGGGTGGTTACTCGATCATTTCCCTCTTTGGATCCGATAAGTTCGACTATCCTTGATGAGTACGTGATGTCTAAAGATTATATTTTTATGCTTAAGCTCGTGGAAAGATTATGTTTTGAGAATGGCAGCTTGATAAGATCTGTGATGATTTGTTTATTATGAGTGTGTGATGGTTGGTTCAGGTTTCCTTCTGATTTTAGCCGGTATTGATTCAAAATTTAATCGTGGTTATGTGAGAAAAGCTTTTTCTCGTTGGTTATGTTATGGTCCAGAGGGTTTTAGTTCAGATTGGGTTCATGGGTTAGTTTGTGGCTTGGTAATCATTCCTAATTTGTGGATCTACCAAATTTTTATTTGAAATTTCAATTCTTAGTAGTTGATCTTGATAGAATGGCCTTAAGGAGGAGCCCACTTGGAGAAATGAACACCGACTCAGGAAGATCGTACCACATACTTTTAGTAACATCAGTTATTCTTCCTTCTCCTTCTTTATGTTCGAGGAAGAAGATGATATTTTGTGGTGGATAATGTAATGACCCGTAAGGTCATTTTTATAAAATTACAATTTTACCCCTGCCGATAGTTTCCCCAAGTCATATTCCTGATAGTCAGTGAAGTTGGTTTCAGAATTTTGAACTGTTCATATACTAGAGTTAATTAGTTGACGTAGAACTTTTAGATAATTAATTTAGTTTGTGACGAATGGGCTAAGTCCATAATTTATTTAATACCCTATACTACTTGGCCCATGTATATTAAAATGAGTTAGTAGGAAATTTTCATTTTTAATAATTAATTGTTTTAGAAAAGAAAGAATAGGGGAGACAGAAACTCACCGGCGACGATGAGCTGCAAAGGAGGGAGACGCTTCTTTCAAGTCAGTGCTAAATAAAAGCTTCAACTCTTTTCATTTTATTAAAAGTAGGATACTAAAAATACAATATTATAATAAATGTTACGAAGGGGAAAAGTGCTTAAGCCATTTATGTTGTTTGTTTAATATCGGTTGGCCAGAAAATTAAAAAATAAGGGAAAAACAAATTGTATTAACCAATAAGGTCATGATGAAAAATAATAATTGGAATTTATGATGGCCAATGATGATTTAATCAATGGGGATATATGATTGTGACACTTTTTGTATAAATGGGTCAATTTTGTATGTTAATTTCATAGTCTAAGGTCACTCACGACTTAATTCGATTTTGGGTTCAAAATTTTCTTACATTATCATATTATGATTCAAATTTTGATATATTGAGGTATGTAATTAAATATTAAGTGTATTGTATTATATGAATATCATTAGATTATGATATTGGAGAAATTGGAACTTAACCCTAAACTTGAAATTTAAAAAATATGAGAGTTGACATATTAAATGGCATCAAGGTTGAAAATTTGATCATAGATTTGGGTGAGTTTTGAGTCTATGCAAGACACATAGTAATATTAATGTTGTTAGTTTCAAAATCTTATTGTTATTATTTATTTGAATAGATTGCATTGATTTGGAAGCCCAACGAAATGAGATGACTCAAGTCCCAGAGTGATTTTTCACGACCCAATTGCTCGAGCCATGATGACGCCTACCAACCCGCCAGTAGGCAAGCCAAACCTTGTCCCACAACTTGAGAGTAATGGGACTGAGGGGGAACTATCCTCAACTCAGCGAAGCATAAATAAACAGAACACATAAGAGGAAGGCGGAAGCGAACCCAAAACTATTTAAACAAAAGATACCTCCCAAAACTTAGAAGTCACATGTACAGAACTACTGAAAGAGTACAAGTCCCAAAAGTGGACCAGAGAAACAAGACTGCCTCAAAAAGCAAAAGGCAAGTCAAGAAGTAAATACGGAATGGAGACAAGAAATCCCAAACGCCATGTGGTCACCCTCATCTCAAGAACAGACCGCTGCAGGCTCGAACTCAACGCTGATAGTTGGAGCTCGGACCTGCATCACCAAAACAGATGCAGAGTATAGCATACGTACCTAAGAAATAGGTACCCAGTAGGCATCGTAGGCCGACTGAGCAAGAAAGGTAGGAAAAGACAGAAAAGATAGAATCAAACACGAACAGAGGTCAATAGAAATAAGAGCAAAACAATTAGAGAGTTAGTCTAAGGATATTTAACCTAAACCCAGCTAGGCCCCCCATAAGACCCGCTAGGTAAACTCACGCACAAACAAACAAGAACCCGAACGGACTACCATCAGCCCGACAAGTACACAACGAAGCCACAACTACGGAACCCAAAGGATACCCAACTCCGAACTGACACAACCAACAATTCCAACCCAGTCAACAAGTCTGACTTCGACATTGGGCCACCTAGCCCACCAGGAACTCCGAGGCATTACCCAGCAAGGCGAGTGCCGCGCGGGAGTATATCAATCCCCTCCAAAATCCCTAATCCAACTGCCCAATAGACTAACAATAAGCGGGCCTGCCCAATCCAGCCAAGTGTGCTATCTAACACTCCCGAGGACCCTGCCCTAGCTAGACAGAGTGTGCATGCCTATCAACTCTGAAGAGGACCTCAAGTAACTTATATCCAACTACCCAGCCAACTAATCCCTCGGAGGCCCTACCCAATGCCAGCCAGGTGAGTCAGCTATCACTCCCGGGGATCCTGCCCAATGCCAGCCAGAGTGTGGGGGTAAAATCAACTCTGTAGAGGCTCACAAATTCCAAGCTATCGTGGATCGACGTCCACAACCAACAACATCAAAACGGGCGAATCAAATCCAAGCCATCGTGGATCGGCGTCCATTACCAACTACCTCACACCAGAACCGACCACGAAACACCCAAACCAAGAAAATACTACACTTCTGATAATATATTGGTATCACAGAAATGGGGAGAGAAGCTAGAAGGATCACAAGCAATAAAAACCCCAAAGCTAGGCCCAACTATAAGACCCAAGTGGGCTATGCCGGTCTACAAGGCCCTAGTCCATCTGAATCGACGTGGATACATACCAAAGTCAACCAGGTGCATGGGTCTAAGGCAACAATAGTCTATCCTAGACTAAGGACAAAGATAAATCCCAACATAAATAAACAACCAACTAGATACTACACTTGCAATGACAAATAAACAGCCCAACAGGTAATTCACAAATACCCACAGATAAACAACCCCTCCGACAGCATGGTACTAACCCTAAAACAGCCCGCAAATCAACCCTACATCATGGTTTCTGATAAGAAGAGAATAAATACTAGCTGCCCACCCCAGATTCACACAATTCATCATGCAATTACACAATCAGGCTCAATCTAAAGGAAAGGAAGTTGTAGCATACTTGAAGGTCGACCATGCATGCTCTAAATCACTGTGCCAGAGCTTTTCCCTTTCGAACGACCTCTAATTGCTGCCACGCTATCAAAAATAGAATCACAGCATCAACACGGTCGTTTAGAAACTAAAACCATCAAAATCAGAGATAGACCAATTTCAGAGTCAAAATCAGGAAATGTGGGACCCGCTCTAAAATTTCTAGAATTTACTCTCTGAAGAGGTCCTAAACCCACCCCTAAGCGTCTGTTCCAAAACGGAGCAACTCTCGGGTCTCGGAATAGCTCCATGCAACAACAAACCAAAATGCAAAACTTTACACAAAAAGAGACTTGGGGCAGCCACTTACAACGCAGATACACCACAATCGAAGACTTTCCAACACGCTCTGGACAGTCACTCACAAAGCCAATGCAAACCCGAACACACCGGACTTTGAATCACCCAAAACGAAGCTCTAGAACTCGAGATATCGAAGTTTCAAAATGAGGCTGAATCTTATTTTTCGCTATATAAATAGCAGTTGTTCTGGTTGCTAAAAGCTAAATATAAGCGCCAAAAGATTAAATTCTGGTCGCTAAAGGTCTGCACCATCAACACCAAATTTCGCTATTTTTTTTAGAAGTCTCCGAATGGACCCTCAAAAGTCGTTACGGACCTGATGAACATAAACCAGATAGACTCATCTGGAACATACCGTCGCATCATTTAAACATGGAAAACTGGGTGAATAGCTGAGAATGCTGGGGGTAAAGCTAACTCATAGGCCACATCACCAATTGTCTTCAAAATCTCAAAAGGCCCAATGTACCTGGGGCTAAGCTTGCCCCACCTCTCAAATCTCATCACGCCCTTCATGGGTGATACTCGGAGGAATACCCGGTCACCAACAAAAAATCTTAACAGTCGACGCCTGTGATCCGCATAACTCTGATTTCTACTCTAAGTCGGCTAAAGCCTATCCTGAATTAATCTCACATGAACTAAGGCCTCCTGAAACAAGTCTGTACCACTTGTGAAGATGGACTATGAACCCCGGTCTGAATTGATAGAAACAGGCATACCATGAAGATGGACTACCTCTCGAATGTAGATACAAGCTAACCTCTAAGCACTGAAGAAAGTATGAACTGGAAGGAAGTATGCTGACTTGGTCAATCAATCCACAATGACCCAAATGCTGTCAACATCTCTAAAAGTCCGAGGTAAACCAACCATGAAATCCATGGTGATGCACTCTGACATCTACTCAGGGATGGGTAATCTCTGCAACTCACCACCAGGCCTCAAATGCTCGGCCTTCACCTGCTGGCAACACAAGCAACGGGACACATAGTTTGAGATGTCCCTCCTCAGACCGCCCCACCAGTAATGCTACCTTAAGTCATGATACATCTTAGAGATGCCCGGATAAATAGAATACCTGGAATCATGGGCCTCGCTAAGGATCAGCTGAATCATATCCCCAACTCTCAGAACACACAACCGGTCGGCAAACCTTAAAACTCCATCTGAAACTAAAGTAGCCTGCCCTGCATCGCCTCCCAAGACTCTATCTCTAAGTGCCACCAAAGACTCATTCTCAAACTGATGACTGCGGAGCTGATCAAGCAGGGATGACTGAACTCCCACATAAGCTAAAACCCAACTGGAATCTGAAACATCATGCCTGATAATCTGATTGGCTAATAACTGAATGTCCAAAGCCAAAGGTCGCTTTGAAAGAGAAAGGAGGGCTAGAATACCCATACTCCCTGCCTTCCGGCTCAAGGCGTCCGCTACTACATTCCCCTTGCCCGGATGGTAATGAATAGAGAGTTCATAGTCCTTTAGGAGATCAATCCAACGGCGCTGCCTCGAAATATGATCCCTCTGGGTCATAATGTACCGAAGGCTCCTGTGATCAGTCTAGATCTCGCAATGAACTCCATATAGGTAATGCATCCACATCTTAAGCGCAAAAACTACCGCCACCAACTCCAAATCATGAGTAGGGTAGTTGCGCTCATACAACTTAAGCTACCTCGATGCATAAGAAATAACCTGGCTCTGCTGCATCAACAAAAAACCCAAACCAACGCCAGATGCATCACAATATACCGTGAATCCCTCGCCCTCAACTGGAACAGTCAATATAGGAGTGGTGGTAAGCAGCTCCTTAAGACTCTGAAAGCTCCTCTGGCACTCCTCCACCACACAAAGGGAACATCCTGGCAAGTCAACCGAGTCAATGGCGCTGCTATAGTCGATAAACCCTCGACAAAATGCCTGTAATATCCTAGCAATCCAACGAAGCTCCGAATCTCAGTCATAGAAGTTGGCCTGGCCCAACCACGAATAGCCTCAATCTTCGTCGGATCCACTATAATGCAATCCTTTGACACCACATGGCACAAGAATGCTACGGACTCAAGTAAAAACTTACACTTTGAGAATTTGGCATACAACCGATGATATCTCAAAGTATGGAGCACTATCCTCAAATGTTGCTCATGCTCACTATGGCTCCGTCAGTATACCAAGATATCATCAATGAAGATGATTATGAAGGAGTCCAAATAAGGCCTGAATACACGAATCATCAAATATATGAAGGCTCCAGAGGAATTAGTCAACCCAAAAGACATCACCAGTAACTCAAAATGGCCATAACGAGTCCTAAATGTTGTCTTAGGGATTTCCGTTGCTCTAATCCTCAACTGATGGTATTCGGATCTCAAGTCAATCTTATAAAACAATACGGCTCCCTAAAGCGGGTCGAATAGATCATCAATACGAAACATAGGATAACGGTTCTTCACTGTCACCTTACTCAACTGCCTATAAACAATACACATCCTTATAGTACCATCCTTCTTCTTCACAAACATGACCGGGGAACCCCAAAGCGATACACTAAGCCAAATGAATCCCTTACCCAAGAGATCCTAAACCTGAACACTGAGATTATTAAGCTCTACGAGGGCCATACGGTACGGTGGGATGGAAATAGAATGAGTACCCAGCTCCAAATCAATGGGAAAATCAATATCCTGCTTCGGGTGTAGGCTCGGAAGGTCAGCAGGAAACACATCTGCGAACTCTCGAACCATAGGCACTGCATCAACTGTAGGGCCCTCCCTACTAACATCTATAACATAAGGAAAATATGCCAAACACCAGCCAACCACTAGCCTCTGAGCCTGTACATAAGAAATCACCCCAACTGGCGTGTGACTACGAGAACCCTGCCACACCACCAGTGGAATACCAGGCATGGCTAAAGTAACAGTCTTGGCATAGCAATCCAAGACCGCTCGGTCAGGGGATAACCAGTCCATGCCCAAGATCAAATCAAAATCTACCATACTAAACACAATAAGATCTGCCCGGGTATCCTGCCCCCAAATAGTCACCACATAGGATCTAAAAATCTAATCTACTACTAAAGAATCCCCTACTGGGGTCGAAACACGCAATGGTACCACCAAGGGCTCAAAACTCACCCCTAATTGAGGAGCACAATAAGCACACACATACTAATAAGTAGTACTAGGACCAAATAAGGCTGAAGGGGACTGATGGCCTAAGAGAACCATACATGTGATCACATCATCTGACGCCTCGACCTCTTCTCTAGCTGGAGCTTCAAATAAATAACCATGGGCACCTCTACCACGCGCATCCACTCATCCACCTGCCCTCCCTCCTCAGGGACCTCCCCGAACACCCTAATGTTGACCTCTTCCTCTAGCTGGAGGGGCTACTGCTGCTACCGGTCTCACTGCATGAGGAGATGATAATGCTGATCTAGAGCAAGGGCACTCTGTAGACCAATGCCCAAGCTCCCCACATGTGAAGCAACCAAGCGATGATTTGCCCTCTACTGGAGGCCGGCCACTCTAACCTGATGAAACTGTCTGAAACCCACCTCAGCCCTGACTCAAACCGACACTATAACCACCCTGATGGTTCTTGTCACCCTCTGATAACTGCAATGATACCTGAAATGGGCGTCTTGGCTGACTCGACTGGAACCACTGATGAACCCGGTCCTGAGTATCCCTAGTCTAGGATGGGCTCCATAAAAGCTGCCATCCTTCCTGGCCCTCTTGTCTTTGCCCCTGTGGGACTCGCGACGGAGCTGCTACAGCGTGCGGGCATGGTCCACTACATCCAGAAAAGAGCGGCCCACTGAAACCATAGACCACGACTCAATACCCAGCTGCTACCTCAACTCTCTAACGAAGCACCTAACTCTCTCCTTATCTATGGGAAAGATCATGGTGGCGTGATGAGATAACTCATGAAATCTGGCCTCATACTCAGATACCGTAATGGAGCCCTGCTCCAACCTCGAGAACTCATCACAGAGCCAATCTCTGACGCTCTGTGGGATAAACCTAGAAAGAAAAGCCTCAGAAAACTCTGTCCACGTCACTGGTGGGGACCCAACTGGTTTGGTCTCCATGAAAGAGCGCCATCACTTCCTTGCCGGCCCATCTAACTGATAAGCTGTGAAGTCGGTCCCGTCGACTCCCCCAATCCCAAAGTCTGCAGTTGCTCTGAGAAGGTAGTAAGGAACTCCTAACATCCTCAACAACTTCCCCAGAAAAACCTCAACGGCGACAGTCTCAAAAACACCCCGAGCATCTTATGCTCCCTCAGTGGCATAAATCCTTCTAAAACATCCGGCTGAATGGCGGCCAGTGTTGGCGGCTGCTGAAACTCAGGGGACGGTGTTGCAGGTTGACCCTATGGTACTGTAGCCGACTCTGGAACTGGTGCTGGGGCCTGCTGCTGCTACTGAATACCTCTAATAGCCGCTAGAATCTGCGTAAGCATAGCCTGAAGATCAAGGGCAGCAGCTGGTACGGTTGGTGGCTAGGCTGGTCCCGACCCCACCAACTGGGGAAGAATCTAGTCTAATTGAAGCTCCGCCTCTGTCTCTGGAGTCCTCTATCTCACTCGGGCTGGCGCTCTACCCCGGCCTCGACCTCTATTGCACGTGCGAGCCATCCTGCGATAAAGTGAAACAAGTAATATTCCATGAAACCAACTGGACAAGGACGCACGAAAATGATACAAAATAGGAGAACTCCCTAAGGACATCCAATAGCCTCCGGAAGATAAGTCACGGACGTCTCCGCGCCGATCCTGAGGACTCTACTAGATGTTAGCTCTGTACAAGTGAGACTGATGAACCTGGACTCTGATACCAACTTTGTCACGATCTAATTTTTTGAGCCATGATGGCGCCTACCAACCCGCCAGTATGCAAGCCAAACCCTGTCTCGGAACTTGAGAGTAATGGGACTAAGGGGGAACTATCCTCAACTAAGCAAAGCATAAATAAACAGAACACATAAGAGGAAGGCAAAAGCGAACCAAAAACTATATATACAAAATATACCTCCCAGAACCTAGAAGTCACATGTACAGAACTACTGAAAAAGTACAAGTCCCAAAAGTGGACCACAGAAACAAGACTACCTCAAAAAGCAAAAGGCGTCAAAATGTAAATACGGAATGGAGACAGGAAATCTGAGAAAACCATGTGCTCATCCTCCTCTCCATAACAGACCGTTGCAAGCTCGAACTCAACGTTGATACCTAGTGTGCGGACCTGGATCACAAAAAATAGATGCAGATTGTAGCATGAGTACCAAAGCAACAGGTACCCAGTAGGCATCATAGGCCGACTGAGCAACAAAAGTAGAAAAAGACGGAAAAGATAGAATCAAACACGAACAGAGGTCAAAATAAATAAGAGCAGAACAATCAAAGAGCTAGTGTAAGGATATTTAACTTAAACCTAGCTAGGCCCCCCATAAGACCCGCTAGGTACACTCACGCACAAACAAACAAGAACCTGAAAGGACTCCCATAAGCCCAACAGGTACACAAAGAAGCCACAACTACGGAACCCAAAGGAAACCCAACTCCAAACCGACACAGCCAATAATTCCAACCCAATCAACAAGTCTGACTTCCACATCGGGCCACCTAGCCCGCCAGAAACTCCGATGCATTACCCTGCCAGGCGAGTGCCGCGCGGGGGCGTGTACCAATCCTGCGATTATACTCATGGTAGGGTGGCATTCTTAGGGCGGTTAAGTCATTTCAGTTATGGAAGATTTGGTTTTTTTTGGGATAGTTGAAGTATACCAGTGATTCTACATGCACAACCTTGCTTATGAGAACTTATGAAAGAGCTATCATGAATAGTTATAGTTTTTTGACATTTTTAATACCCATCTCGTAGTTGAGATCACGTTTCATCTATAAGTGATTGAATGTGGGGGACACTTGGTCTAGTTCTACCATTCTTTAGGGTTGTCTACAATCATAGCTATTGATCTGGCATTGTGATAGTGTTGTTAGAGGTTCTGCATTTTCGGTCTTATTACTTGTTGGGTGGTTACTTGATCATTTCCTTCTTTGGATCAGATTAGTCTGATTCTCCTTGATGAGTACGTGATGTCTAAATATTATATTTTTATAGCTTAAGATCGTGGAAAGATTATGTTGTGAGATGGAAGCTTGATAAGATCTGTGATGATTTGCGTATTATAAGTGTGTGATGGTTGGTTCAGGTTTCCTTATGGTTATAGCCAGTATTGATTCAAAATTTTATCGTGGTTATGTGAGAAAATCATTGTCTCGTTGGTTATGTTATGGTCCAGAGGGTTTTAGTTCAGATTGGGTTCATGGGTTAGTTTGTGGCTTGGTAATCATTCCTTATTTGTGGATCTACCAAATTTTTATTTGAAATTTCAATTCTTAGTAGTTGATCTTGATAGAATGGTCTTAAGGAGGAGCCCACTTGGAGAGATGAACACCGACTCTGGAAGATCATACCGCATACTTTTAGTAACACCAGTTATTCTTCCTTCTTCTTCTTTATGTTCGAGGAAGAACATGATTTTTAGTAGTGGATAATATAATGACCAAGAAGGTCATTTTTGTAAAATTACAATTTTTACCCCTGCCGATAGTTGCCCCGAGTCATATTCATGTTAGTCAGTGAAGTTTGTTTGAGAATTTTGAACTGTTCATTTAACTATTGTTAATTAATTAACGGATAATTTTTAGATAATTAATTTATTTTGTGAAGAATGGGCTAAGTTCCTAATTTATTTAATACCCTATACTACTTGACCCATGTATATTAAAATAAATTAGTGGGAAATTTTCCTTTTAATACTTAATTGTTTTAGAAAAGAAAGAATAGGGAAGACAGAAACTCACCGGTGGCGATGAACGACAAAGGATGGAGACACTTCTTTTGGGTTAGTGCTAAATAAAAGCTCCAACTCTTTTCATTTTATTAAAAGTAGGATACTACAAATACAATATTATAATAAATGTTACTAAGGGGAAAAGTGCTTAAGCCATTTATGTTGTTTGTTTAATATTGATTGGCCAGAAAATAATAAAAAAGAAGGGAATAACAAATTGTATTAACCAATAACGTCATGATGAAAAAAATTAATAGGAATTTATGATGGCCAATGATGATTTAATCATTGGGGATATTTGATTGTGATACTTTTTTGTATAAATGGGTCAATTTTGCAGGTTAATTTCATAGTCTAAGGTCACTAACGATTTAATTCGATTTTGGGTTGAAAAATTTCTTACATTATCATATTATAATTCAAATTTTGATATGTTGAGATAGGTTATTAAATATTAAGTGTATTGTATTATATAAATATCATTAGATTATGATATTGGAGAAATTGAAACTTAACCCTAAGCTTGAAATTTGAAAAATATTAGACTTGACATATTAATAGGCATCAAGATTAAAAACTTAATCATAGATTTGGGTGAGTTTTAGGTCTAGGCTAGCCACATAGTAATATGAATGTTGTTAGTTTTGAAATCTTATTGTGATTATTTATTTGAATAGATTTCATTGATTTGGAAGCCCGGCAATATGAGAAGACTCAAGTCCCAGAGTGATTTGTCACGACCCGATTTCTCGAGCCATGATGGCGCCAACCAACCCGCCAGTAGGCAAGCCAAACCCTGTCCCGGAACTTTAGAGTAATGGGACTGAGGGGAACTATCCTAAACTAAGCGAAGCATAAATAAACAGAACACGTAAAAGGAAGGCGGAAGCGAACCCAAAACTATATATACAAAATATACCTCCCAGAATCTAGAAGTCACATGTACAGAACTACTGAAAGAGTACAAGTCCCTAAAGTGGACCAATGAAACAAGACTGCCTCAAAAAGAAAAAGGCAATTTAAAATGTAAATACGGAATGGAGACATGAGCGTTCCATCTCACACTCCCGGGGGCCCTGCCCTAGCCAGACAGAGTGTGCGGGCCTGTCAACTCTGAAGAGGAGCTCAAGTAACTTATATCGAACTACGCAACCAGTTAATCACCCCGGGGCCCTGTCCAATGCCAGCCAGGTGAGTCAGCTATCACTCCAGGGGTCCCTACTCAATGCCAGCCAGAGTGTGCGGGTAAAATCAACTCCGTAGAGGATCTCAAATTCCAAGCTATCGTGGATCGACGTCCATTACCAACTACCTCACACCAGAATCATCCGCGAAACACCCAAACTAGGAAAATACAACGCTTCTGATAACGAATCGGCATCACAGAAATAGGGAGATAAGCTAGAAGGATCACAAGCAATAAAAAGCCCAAACCTAGGCTCAACTATCAGACCCAAGTAGGCTATGCTGGTCTACAAAGACCTAGTCCTTCTGAATCGACGTCGGATACATACCAAAGTCAACCAGGTGCATGGGATTAAGGCAACACTAGTCTATCCTAGACTAAGGTCAAAGATAAATTCCAACATAAATAAACAGCCAACTAGATACTATGCATGCAACGACAAATAAACAGCCCAACAGACAATTCACAAATACCCACAGATAAACAACCCCTCCGACAACATGGTACTAATCTCGATACAGCCCGAAAATCAACCCTACAACAACGTTTCTGAGAAGAAGAGAAGAAATACTAGCAGCCCACCTCAGATTCACACATTTCAGCATAAAAAAAACACAACCAGGCTCAATCTAAAGGAAAGAAAGTCGTAGCCTACTTGAAAGTTGACCACGCGTGCTCTGAGTCACTCTGCCGGAGCTTTTCCCTTTCGAATGGCCTCGGATTGCTGCCACGCTATCAAAAATAGAATCACAGCATCATCACGGTCGTTTAGACACTAAAATCATCAAAATCGGAGACATACCAATTCCGAGTCAAAATTGAGAAATGCGGAACCCGCTCCGTAATTTCCTGAATTGACTCCGTGAAGAGGTCCTAAACCCTCCCCCAAGCTTGTGTTCCAAAACGGAGCACCTCTCAGGGCTCGGAACAGCTCCATGCAATAACAAACCAAAATACAAAAATTTACACAAAAATAGACTTGGGGCAGCCACTTACAATGCAGATACACCATAATCGGACACTTTCCGACACGCTCTGGAAAGTCACCCACACAGCCAACGCAAACCCGAACACATCGGAGTTCAAATCACCCAAAATGGAGCTCTAGAACTCAAGTTATCAATGTTTCAAAATGAGGCTGAATCTGATTTTTTGCTATATAAATACCAGCAGTGCTGGTCGCTAAAAGCTAAATCTGGTCGCCAAAAGACTAAATTTTAGTCGCTAAAGGTCTGCACCAGCCACACCAAATTTTGCTATTTTTTTTAAAAGTCTCCTAACGGACCCTTGGAATTCGTTCGGGACCCGATGACAGTAAACCAGATATGCTACCCCCGTAAATTCAACATTCCAGACTCAATGGCACAGTCGAAATTTCCATACGAGGTCATTTCGATAAAAGTGGGCCCCACACCCAAATATCTTTTTTAGCCAATTTCTCCAACGGGCCTCGAAATAAGACTGGAAGCCTCGGGAAGCGCACGAAGAGTCATTTTAGATAAAACTCAGCATTCTCGAACTAACCGCGCTGACGGAATTCTCATCCGAGTGCATTTACCAAGAATGTTGACCAAAGTCAAACTTAAGACAAAATTCAAAGGTTAAAGCGCCAAATGGTCCCAAAGTCACACCGAAAGCCTCAAGACTCGTACCAACCATGCTACTAGCCTAATTTACCGCTCCGGAGCTGATGCAACCTTCAGAATTATCATATGAGGTCGTTTCCTGAGATTATGACTTAAATCAAATTTTCAAGTTTCAAAAGCTCCAAAACAGGAAAACGGGCATAAAACCCAAATGAACGACCAGGAGAACGAACAGTCAATGCCAGCAAGTCATAAATGACTTGTGATCGCTACAGGAACGCTCTAAATGATGGAAAGAAGGCACATACACATAAATGATCTGGAGGGTCATTACATGATTGTCCAATTATTTGAGGCAAGTGGATTTCTCAACCCTTTTAGAATGTATAGAATCATGTATATCCTTGTGGTATGTGTTGGGGAGTAATGGACCTGGTGATGGGTTGACTTGTCCATATTGGATAATTCTAATGATGAAAAATGGATGATAAAAGGCAATGTGATTATTCATTGGTGTGTGATGTGTTGACAATTATTTGAAAGACTTATTGATTCATTGTTGATGTTGTATCACGATTGTGTTGTTGGGATTAGTTAATTATTATGAAAATGGTATTCTCCTCATTATTTGTGTGAACATGTCATTTGCATTTGTTATGATACATGGTTATGACAAGTGTTATGTGAATTGAGGAAGAATAAGAAATTAAAAAGGATGTACCATTTCGAGGGACGTGTCACGCGTCGTGACAAATATTATGATTCGAGCGACGTGTCGCACGCCGCAATGGATTCTATTATCGAGGGATGTGTCGCACGTCGCAAAAAATCTTATTATTGAGGTTCGTGTCGGACGTCGCGACAGATGCATGAACAGATCTATCCCCCACGGTTCCCAGACTAAGAGACAGTGGGTGTGTATCACTAGGTCAGACATGCATCACTATACTTGGCATTACATTTCATTGCATTGCATATATTTATCATTTGTAAACTTGTGAGTGCCTGTCTGTGAAACTTATGATTGGTGAATGTGATCTCATGTATTGTTGATCTGAGATTGTCGAAGTGTTGTTATTGAGCTATGTGCTATATTATTTGTGAACTGTTAGGTTGGACTGGTTTTATGCAGGTTGTAGTTGTGGAGGTTTAGTTTGGGTGGTAGGAGTACCCATATTATGTATTCTTTACTTGTGTTTAGGAGTTCGCTTGCTGAGTACCGTGTGGTTTGGTACTCACCCCTTGCTTCTACATTTGTGTAGGTTATGAGCCCAGATCTTCATGATACTCTCTCTTATCTTCTTGTCCGAGACTTCCTGTGGAGATTTCTGAGGTAGTTGATTGTTATCTCAGTAGACTTTTTCACTCCTATTTATGATCTTGTCCTACTTTAGAGACAACATAACTTAAGACTTGTTTATTTCATTCAAATTTATTGTAATACATTAGACGCTTGTACACATGACAACCAAATTTTGAGGTTTAATTAACTTGACTTTGTATTCTACTTTAGTATTAGTGTTAAAATTTCATCCTTATTTTTACTTCCGCATATTATCGTTATATTTGGGTTTAGGCTGACTTGTCTTGGTGGGATAAGACGAGTGCCATCACATTCATTTTTGGGGTCATGACAAATATACCTTAACTCTTTTTAAATTTCTAGAGGGAATTGGAAACTGATCTAACAAATTTTAAAAAAACCCGACTTTAAGAATCACATGTCGTATATTTATATGTTTGTATAACAACACATATCTATCCATAAGTAGCTATCATTATTCAACTCTCAAAATATGTACATACATAATTTTGTGTAAAGATACACAAACACACACATATATATATATATATATGTATATATATACGTCACAA
This sequence comes from Solanum etuberosum, assembly GCA_029582245.1. Classification (NCBI taxonomy): domain Eukaryota; kingdom Viridiplantae; phylum Streptophyta; class Magnoliopsida; order Solanales; family Solanaceae; genus Solanum; species Solanum etuberosum. Next base: position 68,993 of record JAJONR010000928.1, read on the forward strand.
AGATATCACATCAAAAATATTATATCTGGATATAAGAAAATTGAAAAACTTAGAACATAGTTAACACATAAATCAAGAAACTGACCTAGAATTGTAACCATTATTTTAGTTTCTCTGACTATTTGATAGCCATGAAGTGATGTTTATGTGAATATTCTATTGAGACATTGTGAGGACATGTGTTGCTGTGGAACATGCATGACATGCAGGTGGCAGTGGCAGCCGACATATGAAATGAAGCGATAGAAACAATGTCTTTTAAGACTCATTCATGGGAAAGTTTCATTTATTATTTTTTTCTTCATTCAGTAATGGAGCAAAGAAAAGGATTATGTTCATTCACAAAAAATATATTAGCAATGTGTGCTATACATGGAAAATTAAATAGGCATTTGATCATAGATTTAAATATTTTCCCTGGTATTACTAGAGTTAAGATAAAGTTGTGTTAGATTATTAAAATATTCAAAATGATGTTTGTGCTTGAATATCATGCTTAATTAGGATATCAAAAGTGAAAAGTGAATTTGCAAAATAAGTTATAAGTTATTTTCTAAATTTGTAATACACTTCAAGTTGAATTTAGAATATAATTTTCATGGCCGAAACACTATTTTTTCAAATAAAGTGAAAACTTATTTCCAAAAGAAACAAATTCCTGAGGTCGGATAGACCAAAGCAAACTAGCATTTTATGAACTTAAAATGTGACACATGTATGGCTAAGGTGCTATGACACAATTGACTGGTTCTATGGGTTTTGAGCAAATTGTGAATCTTGTAGCATGAGGGAAAGCTCCACCCCTTCAAATTGATGACATTGATCGACAAATAATACTCTATGTATATTAAGAATTTATCTCTAAATATATTTGTAGGAAATCATATCATGTTTGTATGGGGAGAAATTTGGACCAGGCATGTGGGCAAACAAGGGAATGACATGTGGAAGGAAGGACATGTTAGATCTTATTCAGCAATAATAGGCACCCGATATCTCTTCAATTAACATCAGGAGAAGTAGAATAACATTTTTGTTGGAGCCCGTACCTAGGACACTTAAGTTCGGTATCACACTAGTAGAACTGGGTAGCTTCGGAATTATGAGACTAGATATCAAGTTGTGATTGGATAGGATAAAGGCAAAATTAAATCTTTATCGAAAGATTCACGATCTTTTCAGTCCTTATGTCACAAACGCAGACTGAGTAAATGAGAGTCTTTCTGGGGTTGAGTTTTGCTGATAATTATCCCTAGGATTTTATTATAAATAGTCTTCTATTTGAGGAACTTTTAGAAGTTGGAGGACATGGCTATAATAAGAAGGTTCTGTTATGTGGGAGAGGCAGGGGCTAGCCCCATATCTTCTTTCCCTTATTAGTAGAAAGATATAGTAATCACATATAGTTTCTTATTCTTTAAGGTGTTTTTACTATCTTCATTTTTCTTTGTATCTTGATATTTTACTGTAAAGAAATTTTCCTTTCGCAATTCCCTTACCCGAATAACTTATCTTTTGAGTCGAGGGTCATCACTTATTATATCTCTATCCCACAAAATTAGAAATAAGATTTGCATACATCTTATTACCCTTTTTGAAATTCGTTTATGGATTACATTGGATTTGTTGTTGTTGAACTAATTAGTCGGATGAACATGAATGACTGTGATTCTTATTGACTCCAAATTTGCTGGATTGATATGCAATTATTTTTATTGGATTCCTGGTTATTAACAAATATTATCTCAAAAATGCTACTTTTGCTAATTAAATGTTTTTTTATTAAAAAAATTTAGACAAAATATTTCTAATCTGATAGAACTTCACAACAACTTTGAACTTGATAAAATAAGCAACTGAATGATTTTGTTGAACTTGCTCCCTTAACATGTTTCATAACACTAAAATTCGATCAGAATTACTTATTAAGTTGTTCTATACTCATTTTTTCATTAAATGAATTAGTTGTATGTTTAGGTCAATTTTACACAGTTCTCACAAAATGTAAAATCATACTTGAAATGAATTAAGACAATATAATTTTCCCTTTTTAAATTAAAAAATAATTATGACTCAGTTTCAAATATCATGTGAACAAAAATGCTCTTGATAAAGTGTGTGCCGGAGAAGTTGGATCATTATGATAAAATAGAAAACCTTTTACACCGATAAACTTTTGACAAACGAGTCATTCAAATTTGAAAAAAGACAAGTGAAACGTGAAATACTAAATAGGACAAATACAAGATCACATGATACATATTTTTAGGCTCGATTATGGCATACCAAAAGAAACAAATTTATGAGGTCATTGATATAATGGGCTGAAACTATTCACCTCTAAAGCAGATATACCCAAATATACAAAACTTATGTAGGTCAATTGCTAATTGGATTAGAAAAAATAAAATAATTATTTAGGGTCAAACAATGATAACCTTTTTATTTAGGCTCCATGTGTTTTAAAGCAAGATCTAAAATCAACGTGATATATTCTTTATTTCAAAAACAGAATCAACATTTTTAAATATCCATGAAAAATAACATCTTACAAAATTTCAAAAATGAAGAAGTTCTTGCTATACCTGACATAAAAATTATTATGTTATCATGTCAAATTTTTTTTAATTATTAGTTGAGTAATTTTACTAAAGAAAAACCTCTAACCTTCTTGACAAAAAAGAAAATTAACAATTTTGTTAAATAAATTCTCATAATTGATATCAAAATAGTTAAACATAAGTTTGCTAAAATTTGGTGACTAAATCTAAGTTGTAGCTGCTATTTAGTAAATTCTTAATGTTGGTTCCTTTTTTATTGGTCTACTTACATGATAAGAATGACATATGAAAAATGGAAAGTTATTATGAAACAAATACAAGTATAAAGCAAAAAACTATAATAAGAAATTCAAGTATAAAGAATAACTTATTTATGTTTTAGTTAGTGGGCTGAGTTGTACTGGGATAGTTCACTAATAAATATATGTTTTGAGGAAAATGACGTAAATTATACGACTTAAGAAAACATAATTTTTAAAAATCTCTACTATTTGAATTAATTACAAAAATTCATTTTTTCCTTCTCTTTATCTTAACATCCAGATACATCACTACTTCTCTATCAAATACATTACAACTTTGTTTGTGTACAATTTATCTGATACAAATGTTATTGTTGATACATAACTCCATTTATTTAAAACCTAAATCTGTATGAATCTAGTTTATAGTTATGTATATGATACATAACTTATTTATCGTTTGCTATGTATCTGGCGAAGGAGCAGTGTAACTGTGAGTTCTGAAATATTAGGATTATTGTAATTTAAGAAACTTTCGAGATAGAATTTAATAAGCGCCCAAATTATTGAAATTTCTGTATTTTATACTAATTTTTTAGTGGTCAATATTTAATATTTAATAATCATAAAAAAGATAAGACTTGCACTATATTAATATATTTTATATTTTATTAAGTTGAAAACTTTTTTACTATGCAGTATTCTATATTTTTATGTAGATTAAAATTTAAAGAAATTATTTAATAAATCAATAATAAAATTTAATTATTTTGATGATCTTATTAACTTACGTGTTATTTTGAATATAATTAGTAATAAGACATGACGAAGAAGAAGATTAAAAAGGTAGAAATAGAACAATATTAGAAATAAAACCTCTTGAATTTCTACATTTACCTCTATTATTATAACCTCAAACAAACTTCCCACCTTTTACATTAAATTCATTGGGCTAGTTTAATTAAAAATAACAAAAAATAAATATATGATACTAAAAACAAAATAGAAATAAATGAAACAAGTATACTAAATTTTCGGAACAAAATAAATACTTGATCGAACGATAGCATCATTGCACTTGATTAGTTAATAATGATATTTAATCCTTGATACTTTTGATCATGGAGTTACCAAATAAGTCATAATAATAATAAATTAATAAACTAATAACTATTAACTAACAAGTATTCAGTATTAATGGATAATAATAATTAATAAGCAAGAATTTAAAAGTAATATTGTAATTAAAAATGTTGCTAGCATTTTCAGAGCAATAATAAATTAATAACTAATGATAATAAGTTGTATAAGTAATCTTATAATAATAATCTTATTAGCACTTCAAGAAAAATAATAAATTAATAACTAATAAAAATAAGTAATGGAGTAACTAATAAGTGATATTGTAGAGATATGAGAATGAATAAATTTTCAGAAAGTTGAAAAGTTGAAATTAAATATTAAATTCTTGTAAGTTTAAAGAGTAGAGAAAGAGAGAGAATGTGATGAAATTTATTTATAGATTAAAGGGGGATTTGTTTTTGCAAAAAAATTAAAAATTAAATATATGCGATTAGATTTGTGATTTTCTCAGTCGTTAGCGGGCCCCACAACTGTCAAATACTTGATAAATATTTGATTTTTGAGATCAGATTCTCCAAAAGTCCGTGCCTTCAACAGATATTCCTTTAGTTTTTGACTGGTTTGATATGGGCTTATATTGATTTGGGCAGATTTTGGATCGCCCTGATCCTATCCGATCCAATTGAAACCCTTAGTTTGAATTATATAAATGACCATCAAAAGGCAAAATATTTAACAACAAGACGAAAAATCAAAATTCCTAATTTGCGTGAGAGTTCTTGTGTTCCTCTTTCAGGTATGTATAATTTTCGGCTTCTTTATCTTTTTTGAGCTACTAGTTATATTTGTCAAGTAAAATGTGTGAGTTTCAATGTGTTTTCATATGAAATTATTTTTTTATCCTTTACAAATGTTTTTTTAGTTTTATGTCCTTTTATAATATATCTTCATTTTTTTTTACACATAAGAGATCTGAGAAGAATATTTTCTTTTATTCAAATCGTAAGAAGATAAGATATCTCATTTTTCTTGTTTCCTTGTGTGCTTCTACAATTATATTTTAAAACTTATATATGTGTAGATTCTACTGCGTTAGGTTTGTTTTTCTTTGACCATTTTATCTTTTGAACTATATGAAATTCATGATGGACCGTATGGAACTTTTATATTTGAAACTCTAGAGAAATGACATAACAAAAAGCTAATCTAGGATTTAAAGTGAATTAATTTTCTAGTCCTTTCCAAAATTCTTTTTAGTTTTATAGCCTTTTTATAAATAAAAGATTTTTTAGTTTTAAAAGATATTCATTTTTATACATAGGTAATTTGAAATAATGTCATTTTCTTGTATTTAAATTGTAAAAAGGGCAAAAGATCTCATTTCATGTAAATTTTGTAGTCTTCATTTGTGAAAGTGGATATAAATTTTGGGAGAAATAATTTTCTAACCCTATACAATTTTCTTTTAGTTTAATAACCCTTTTTTATTATAAGAAATCTTCATTTTTTACACCTAACAAATATAAAAAGATAATCTTTTTTGTTATGGAAACATCTTTGTTCATCCTTGAAAAAAAACATGTTTATCAGGGAAACATGTTCTTTAATAATTTCTCTATTTCAATTTATATGGGATATTTAGGACTTCGAGAGTCAAATTTTTCAAATTGTGATGGTAAATTCAGGCATGAAATCTATAAGGTTTTCAAAATAAAATTATACATTTGAAAATTATGTAAAACATATTGTAAGTCAAGTAATTGAAAATTTAAAATATTTGAAAGTTATATGAAAAAGTCACGGTCAAACTTGTTTGACTCCCCAAATTCGAAAAGCCACTTAAATTGAGACTAAGAAAATAGATTTTTTTCCATTTCCTTTTAATCCATATGATATGGAATTTTGGAGTTAGCAGTCTGAATTTAGTTTATTTATTTTCTTAAACTTTGTGCTAAGTTAAAATCAAATAATCAAATTGACAGAGAGAGTACATAGATAAAAAAAATTGATTATTAATGAAGTGTTTATACATGTCTGGTTTAATGGACTTTTTGTGCTTTTTTGTTTGTTCTCTTTCATGAAGTAATGGCTTCCAAAGATGAGCTTCACGAAAATGAGACAGTCGAAAAACCCTCAAAAATTGCCAGTGAAAATAAAAACAACCTAATGGGTGAACGTTCTATTGTCTTGCCACGTGTTGTACGCATTTACATAACAGACAATGACGCCACAGATTCATCTAGCGATGAGGAGGAAAATCTTCAAGGAGAGAAGTCCAAACGACAAAAAAGAATTTGTAATGAAATTGTGATAAAAAATGGAAAGACCAAGGTCACTTCAAAAATTGTGTCGTCCAAAGAGAAGAAAGATACGAAGCTGCTCCAAGAAAATGAAAAGAAGTACAGGGGAGTTAGACAACGAAAATGGGGAAGATGGGTTGCAGAGATTCGAGATGTAAGAACGAAAAAACGACATAAGCTGGGAAGTTTTGACACTGCTGTAGAAGCTGCTTTTGCTTATGACAACGCAGCCATTGAAATAAAAGGTGCTGATCCTTTTACAAACATTCTCGAGCCACCACCAAAGGAAATCAACCCCATCCACCACTAAGGAAGAAAAAATGCATGAAGATCCATATATATTTAGTTACTTTATTGGTTCAACTTTCCATAGGTTTATCCATTTTACCTTTGAAATTATGAGTTTCAAAATTTAACTTTTAATAGTTGAAAGACATGAATGTTAATAAGAAGGTTTCGTTAGGGGGGAGAGGCCATGGGCTAGCCCCATATCTTCTTCCCCTTATTTATAGAAGTATTTAGTAATTGCATATAATTTTTACTATTTGTTGCTTTATTTTTCTTTGTATCTTAATATTTTACTGTCATTTTTTTTTTCTTATGAAAATTTCTTTTTCGTAATAACTTCTCTTTTGAGTCGTGGGTAATTGAAAATTATGCCTCTTCACAAAATGAAAAGAAAGGGTGGTGTGTTTTTTATTACCCTCTCCAAACTCTATTTGTGGAATTACATTGTATATATCAGTGTTGTTGTTCAACCAATTAATTAGAGGACCATGAATAGCTATGATTTATGTATTGCTGAAGCGGAGTTATTTTTATAGTATTCCTTGTAAATAATTTCTAAAAAAAATTATCTTAAAAATACTACTTTTGCTAGATAAACCTTGGGTTTAAAAAAAGTTTAGAAAATATATTTCTAATGTAACTGAAATGTTCTATATAGCTTAACATATTTTTAAAAATAAGTAATTGAAAGATTTTGCTTGAAAGTTTTCTGAAAATCTAAATTATTTACATGAAGCTACTACTTCTTTGCTCCCTTAACATATCGTGAGGAGCTTGACATAGAAATTTGATCAAAGTTATTTATTACGTTGTTTTATATTAAACATAGATTGTTACTCATTTTCTTGATTAAATAAATTAGTTGTACGTTTAGGTCAATTTTATATTGTTCTCTCTAAATATAAATTCATTATTAAAATGGATTAACGCGATACCATTTTTCTTTTTAAATTAATAATAATTATGCTTTAGTTTCAAACATGATTGAGTAAATAGACACGTCCCTGTAAGACAAATATATATAAAATCACATGGTACACATTTTTGGGCTCGATTTTGGCGTGGCAAAAGAAGCTAATTCATGAGGTTGAATAGACCAAAGAAGACTTTTCATTAAAATCACCTCAACATTTTCATTCTTAAAAATGATTTTGTCACGGCCCAAAAATGAACGCGATGAAATTTTTCTCTACCCACCAGGACAAGTCAGCCTCAACCCTACAAAAACAAAAGAAATGCGGAAATATAAAATAAGAACAAGAGAAAGGCGGAAAACTTATTCATTCTAAACAGTACCCCAAAACCTGGTTGTCACATGTACAAGCCACTAAAGTAAATACATAATTCAAAAGATAAATACAAGTCTCTGTCTTTGTTTCTCAAGTAGAACCAAGCTTAAATAAAAGGAAAAGAGGTCCCGCCAGGATAACAAGCAACTACCTCTCAAATCCTTCAACGAGTCTCGACTGTCAGGAGAAGAAGAAGATCACACGATTCCGGACTCGCAACCTACACAAGTGTAAAAGCAAAGGGTGAGTATCAACAACACAGTACCCAGCAAGCAACCTAGAAAACAAGGCATCTAGTTAGAAAATGAATACCCCTTACACATTAACTGAACCTCCTCAAACTACAACCTACACAAAAATCAACCCAACATAGCAATTCTAAAATACACGACACACAAGGCCTAATATTCACAGTTCAATCTTCACAATTCAACAATCAAACAGATCAAATAAGTCAATCTCAATGTAAAGTAGTTCATTTACATGCACAAGTACATCAATCTCAAGTAACAAGAAAATCACGCATAAGCATCAAAAGTATCAAGTCACAATGATCAATCTCTCACCGGAACCATTTGCCATCTGCACAATATTTGTAACATCTCGCTAAGTGAAATAACTAGAATTAGAAAGAGTCATTTTTGAAAAGAATGAAAAATCTGGAAAATTGGTTAAGTTATGTTAAGTATGGGTTTCTGGTCAACTTCAAATGACCATAACTCCTAGATCAGGATAATTAAGGTGTGCTACAAGATACCGTAGGAAAGATCTTTGAATTATCTTTCCAACGCCATCGAGTTTGCATAATTTCGAGTTCGTATGAGGGAGATATGCCTATTTAAAGTTGGGCTGTCTAGATAAGGAAAGTCAAAACTGGATTTTAGTTGGGTATTGTGGTCTTTTAGCTACCCAATTTATTAAATTCATTTTCGGTAATTCAGTTGGGGTCTCTACTGATGGAATTCAGTTTACGCTATTGAAAATTGAGTTAGGATTTTGAGAAAAGAGAAAAGAGAGGAGAAAAGAGAACAACAAGCAAGGAATTGCCAAGTTCTTGAAGGATTGCTTGTGGATTTCATCAAGGGGTGATCCTTACAAGGTATGTGAGACTTTCATAGCGTTGGGTTTGTTCACCCACGCGTCAAACATATTTAGTTCAACGTGAATTCTTCCTAAAAAGGTTAAAGTTTGATGTTCTTGATATATGTTCTTGAAATTGGCTTTAGTTCTTGATAGTTGATGGGATTGTTGAGTTCTTGATGGAATCGCGCCGATTTTAGATTAATCTTTGATTTGATTCTCATGTTCATGAACTGGGTATCTGAATCTAAAGAGAATTTGAGATAAGTAGTCGAGTTTAGGCGAATTGGGGTTGGAAAATAAAAGAGAGTATATCGGGCGAATCTGGGTACCAGGTCCGCGACGCGGACTTGTTCCTCAGAATTGGGGAATTCTTCTTCGAGGAGCAGAGCGGTCACAGACCGTTCTGCCTCAAAATTTATTTCGCGACCAAATAATTAAATGCATCACCGTGTCACAGACTTGCTTCCAGACAGTGATTTCTTGATCGTTTCTCATGTTTAACTATCTAAAAGCACTCCTAAACATCATGAGATCTTTCCTATCATAAATTACGATCCTTGAATCCATAAATTCAAATTCAAGGAAAGTTAAGAGCCAAGTCTAGAGAGTTCTTAAAGTCATTTCAAAAGTCTTTTGCAAACGTTTAACTTTGTTTTAAGACTTGAGTTTTGAGTTGAGTAATGAGTAAAGATCAACGTTCTTTTCTTCAAAAGAGTATATCGGGACTATGTATTCCCAAAAGAGTAAATGTTTTCACATTTAAATAGGAGAGGAAACACCGATTTCCAAGAGAACCTATGAGCTAGTTTTTGAGTAATTATCTCAAACCACATAAAGAGTTTTGTTTTTAAACATCTGAGCTGAGTATATTTTGGGAGTAGTATTGAGCACCGATATGGGGACGAGTTCACAATAACTCAAGTCTCCCTAAACCATGTAGCCAACGTGGGTAGAAAGGGTCATACTTTTTAGATAATTCCTTAGTGCTTTTTAGCATAGATAAGTGGATCTACTTAGTTGAGGAGTTCTATATCATGGCAAGATATAGGACAGTTCTGGCAGCGTGGACGAGACGCTGTATCATTACATTAGCTCATAGTGATGGTTGTCGGTTAGAGTAACTCCCACATAATTATATTACTTTACTATATGAGTAACTTGAGTTGTTGTCCCTGTTTAAATGCTTTATATAAACCACACCTTTACTGTTGTTTTATTTTGCATTTGAGTTGAGTATCCATGAGTTGAGTAAAGCTAAGGTAAGTGTTCTTTTCAGATTCATTTCAAGCTTATGTCGTATTTAGTTTTCCCCTCGCATGCTCGTACATTCAATGTACTGATGCCATTTGGCCTACATTATTTTATGATGCAGATACAGGTAACCAGGATCAGCATTCAGCGCCTCGTTGATCCAGTTGAGCACTCAGAGTCAGTTGGTGAGCCTCTTTACTTTCGGAGGACCCCTTTTTACTGCTTTATAGTTATTTCATTAGGATATCATGGGTCTTGTCCCGACGTCCATCTCAGTTGTTAGAGGCTTCATAGACAGTTAGCAGTTCATTTTTCTTTACATTTCATTCTATTATGTCGAGACTTGAGTTTCCCTTATTGGCTAGTGAATGTTTCCTTTATAACATTCTAAGTATTTTCATGAGTTTATCAAGTTGAGTTAAGTGCATTTGGTTCATTTTGTTAATGCTTTAAGTCTTCCGCTGAGTAGTAAGCCAAGCCAAGGGTTCGGTTAGGGACAACAATGGTTCTCGAGTGCTAGCCACGTCCGGGGTGTAGGCTCGGGGCGTGACAAACTTGGTATCAGAGCACAGAGTTCAAGAGTCCTAGGGAGTCTATGAAGTCGTGTTTGTAGAGTCCTAGTTATTGGTGTGAAGCGCGCCACATATATAATTAGGAGGCTGCAATATTTAGGAAATTCCTTCACTTCGTTCATATTCATTTCATGCGATAGAGTTTATCTCTATGAAAGTCTCTTTCTAATTCGTGCTTGCGCGTGTCTTTCAGTTGATCATGCCTCCACGAAAAGCTGTCCGAGGTCGTCCTGCTCGAAGGAAAGTTGAGGAGCAAGGGGTACCTAATGCACCAAAAGTGCAACCCCAAGGAGAGGTCACCAATGCTGAATTTCGGGAAGCAATTCGAATGCTAAGTCAAGTTGTGACCAACCATATTGGGAAACAAAGAGGGGCTCGACAGGAAGAGGTTGATACTTTGAGGATCCGTGAGTTCTTGAGGATGAATCCTCAAAGCTTCACTGGTTCAAGCACTACTGAGGATCCGGAAAATTTTGTTGAGGAACTGTAGAAGGTGTTTGAGGTTATGCACATTGCCGATGTTGAGCGAGTGGAACTAGCTGCATATCAACTAAGGAGTGTTACTAGGACTTGGTTTGAGCAGTGGAAGAAGGGTAGAGCTAAGGGTGCACCAGTTTTGAGTTGGGCTATGTTTGAGGAGACTTTCTTGGGGCATTTATTTCCCCGTGAACTGAGAGAAGTCAAGCTAAGGGAGCTTCTTACCCTTAAGCAATATTCGCTAAGTGTTCATGAGTACAGTTTGAAGTTAACCCAAGTTTCCCGATATGCTCCAGAGATAGTTGCGGATATGAGGAGCAGGATGAGTCTGTTTGTTGCTGGGTTGTCTCGTCTGTCAAGTAAGGAGGGAAAGGCAGCTATGCTGATAGGGGACATGGACATAGCCAGACTTATGGTTTATGTGCAGCAGGTTGAGGAAGAGAAGCTGAGTGATAGAGAAGAATTCAGACACAAGAAGGCTAAGACAGGGAATGAGTTCGGGCAGCAAAGGAGCAATGTGAACCGTTCTTCCTTTCAACAGAAACAAAAGGGACCTGCTCCATCATCTGCTAGTGCACCTGCACCAAGGAACAAACGTGTGTACAATAGTCAGAATTCACAGGGTTTAAGTGCTAGACCTGCCCAGTCTCAGGGTAGTGTGGCACAAAGAGGCAATTGGGCTCCTGGATGTGCTAAGTGTGGTAGGAACCACCCAGGTGCTTGTTGCGATGGCTGTACGGGATGTTTCAAGTACGGCCAGGAGGGTCACTTCATGAAATACTGCCCTAAGAACCGGCAAGGTAATGGGAATCCGGGCAATAGAGCCCAATCTTCATCAATTGCTCCACCAGACAGAGCTGCATCTAGAGGAGCTACTTCAGGGGCTGGTGGAGGAACAAACCGCCTATATGCTATCGCGAGTCGCCAAGAGCAAGAGGATTCGCCAGATGTTGTCATTGGACTGATCCAAGTCTTTAACTTTGATGTTTATGCTTTGCTAGATCCAGGAGCGAGTTTATCTTTTGTAACACCGTCTGTTGCTATGAATTTTGATGTTCTTCCTGAGCAACTTTGTGAGCCTTTTGTGTTTCTACACCTGTTGGGGAGTTTATTCTAGCTGAGAGAGTCTATCATGATTGTACCGTTTCCGTCAATCACAAGAGCACCATGGCTGATTTAGTTGAGTTAGACATGGTTGATTTTGACGTTATTCTGGGTAAGGACTGGCTTCATGCTTTTTATGCCTCCATTGATTGTAGAACTCGAGTTGTCAAGTTCCAGTTTCCTAATGATCTAGTTATAGAGTGGAGTAGAAGTTCAGCAGTGCCTAAAGGTCGTTTCATTTCATATCTTAAGGAGAGAAAGTTAGTTTCCAAGGGGTGTGTCTATCACTTAGTCCGAGTTAATGACTCTAGTGTTGAGATACCTCCTATTCAGTTAGTTCCAGTAGTAAAAGAGTCTCCAGAAGTCTTTCCAAATGATCTTCCCGGAGTCCCTCCTAAGAGAGAGATAGACTTTGGTATAGATATTCTTCCAGATACTCGTCCTATATCTATTCCGCCATATAGAATGGCACCAACTGAGTTAAAAGAGTTGAAAGAGCAGTTGAAATATCTCCTAGAGAAAGGTTTCATTCGACCAAGTGTCTCACCTTGGGCGCTCCGGTCCTATTTATGAGAAAGAAAGATGGTTCTCTTAGAATGTGTATATATATTACCGTTAGTTGAACAAGGTAACTATTAAGAATAAGTATCCTCTTCCGAGAATTGATGATCTTTTCGATCAACTTCAGGGTGCTTCTTGTTTTTCTAAGATACACCTCAGATCAGGCTACCATCAGTTGAAGGTAAGGGAACGTTATATTCCAAAGACAACATTCAAGACCCGTTATGGTCATTATGAGTTTCTGGTCATGTCGTTCGGTTTAAATAATGCACCGGCAGCATTTATGGACCTTATGAATAGAGTATTCAAGCCTTATTTAGATATGTTTGTTATCGTGTTGATTGATGACATTCTAATCTATTCGAGGAATGAGGAAGATCATGCTAGTCATCTCAGGATAGTTCTCCAAACTCTAAAGGATAATGAGTTATATGCTAAGTTCTCTAAAGGTGAGTTTTGGCTTGAGTCAGTGGCATTCTTAGGCCACATTATTTCTGGTGATGCGATTAGAGTTGACACTCAGAAAATAGAGGCAGTGCAGGATTGGCCTAGACCCACATCTCCAACTGATATTATGAGTTTCTTGGGGTTTGCTGGATATTATAGAAGGTTCGTAGAGGGGTTATCATCTATTTCATCCCCTTTGACCAAGTTGACTCAGAATAAAGTTATGTTTCAATGGTCTGAAGCTTGTGAGAAAAACGTTCAGGAATTGAAAAAGCGGTTGACTACTACCCAGTATTAACCTTACCAGATGGTACTCAAAGTTTTGTGGTATATTGTGATGCGTCCAGAGTTGGTTTGGGTTGTGTGTTAATGCAGAATGGCAAAGTTATAGCTTATGCCTCCAGACAGTTGAAAGTTCATGAGAAGATTTACCCAACCCATAATCTACAGTTGGCTGCCGTTATTTGCTTTGAAAATATGGCGTCAATATCTTTATGGTGTCTATGTGGATGTGTTCACCGATCACAAGAGTCTTCAGTATGTGTTTAGTCAGAAAGAGCTTAATCTCAGACAGAGAAGATGGTTAGAGTTACTCAAAGATTATGACATGAGTATTCTTTATCACCCAGATAAGGCTAATATTGTTGCTGATGCTTTAAGTAGATTATCTATGGGTAGTACCACCCATTTTGAGGAAGATAAGAAAGAGTTTTAGAAAAAGATGTGCATAGACTTGCACAATTAGGAGTTCGACTAATGAATTCCACAGAAGGAGGAGTAGTGGTGATGAATGGGGCTGAATCATCATTAGTGTCAGAAGTGAAAGAGAAACAAGACCAAGATCCTATTTTTCTTAAATTGAAGGCAAATGTTCATAAGCAAAAAGTATTGGCTTTTGAACAAGGGGGAGATGGTGTATTGAGGTATCAAGGTAGGTTGTGTGTACCAAGGGTGGATGAACTCCAAGAGAGGATCATGGAGGAAGCTCATAGCTCCAGATATTCTATCCATCCTGGTTCCACAAAGATGTATCATGATTTGACAGAGGTTTATTGGTGGAGTAGTATGAAAAAGGGCATTGCAGAGTTTGTTGCTAAGTGCCCGAATTGTCAACAAGTTAAAGTAGAGCACCAAAGGCCCGGTGGTATGGCTCAGAACATAGAACTTCCAGAATGGAAATGGAAGATGATCAATATGGACCTCATCACAGGTTTACCAAGGTCTCACAGGCAACATGATTCTATTTGGGTGATTGTCGATAGAATGACGAAATCAACCCACTTTTTGCCGGTAAAGGCTACCCATTCAGCAGAGGATTATGCCAAGTTGTATCTTCAAGAGGTACTTAGACTTCATGATGTGCCAGTTTCAATTATATCAGATAGAGGTGCACAATTTACTGCACAGTTCTGGAAATCTTTTCAGAAAGGCATGGGTTCAAAGGTGAATTTGAGTACTGCTTTCCATCCTCAGACAGATGGTCAAGCAGAGCACACTATTCAGACCTTAAAAGATATGTTGAGGGCCGGTGTGATTGATTTCAAGGGTAATTGGGATGATCACCTACCTCTCATTGAGTTTGCTTATAATAATAATTACCACTCTAGCATCCAAATGGCTCCTTATGAAGCTCTTTATGGGAGAAGGTGCAGATCTCCTATTGGATGGTTTGAAGTTGGTGAAGCTGGGTTGATAGGACCAGACTTAGTTCATCAAGCTATGGAGAAAGTGAAAGTCATTCAAGAGAAGTTGAAAACAGTGCAGAGTCGTCAGAAATCCTACACTGATGTTAGGAGAAGGGATTTAGAGTTCGAAGTAGATGATTGGGTATACTTGAAAGTTTCACCCATGAAGGGTGTTATGAGATTTGGTAAGAAGGTAAAACTTACTCCCCGATATATTGGTCCTTACATAATATCCAAGAGGATTGGCAATGTAGTTTATGAGTTGGAGCTACACCAAGAGTTAGCAGCGGTTCATCTGGTATTTCATATTTCCATGTTGAAGAAGTGCATGGGAGACCTTTAACTTATCATACCAACCTAAGATATTGGTATCAAGGATAGCTTGTCTTATGAGGAGATCCCTATTCAGATTCTAGACCGTCAGGTTTGCAAGTTGAGGACCAAGGAAGTAGCATCAGTAAAAGTTCTTTGGAGAAATCAATTTGTTGAGGAAGCTACTTGGGAAGCTGAGGAGGATATGAAGAAGATATATCCACATCTCTTTGAGCCTGGAGAAATTCCAGATCAAGGTACTAATTCTCTTCTTAGAACTCTTTAATTGATATGCTTAATGTGTTAGATTTAATTGTTGGGTGTTTGAACTGAATGTTTGATATTACGCCCTTAGCTTACTCAGAGTAATCTCATTCGAGGACGAATGTTCCCAAGGGGGAGATATTGTAACATCTCGCTAAGTGAAAGAACTAGAATTAGAAAGAGTCATTTTTGGAAAGAAAGAAAAATCTGGAAAATTGGTTAAGTTATGTTAAGTATGGGTTTTTGGTCAACTTCAAAAGACCATAAATCCTAGCTCAGGATGAGTTAGGTGTGATACAATATACCGTAAGAAATATCTTTGAATTATCTTTCCAACGCCACCGAGTTTGCGCGATTTTGAGTTTGTATGAGGGAGATATGCCCATTTGAAGTAGGGTTGTCTAGATAAGGAAAGTCAAAACCAGATTTTAGAGGGGTATTGTGGTCTTTTCACTACCTAATTTATTAAATTCATTTTTGGTAATTCAGTTGGGGTCTCTACTGATGGGATTCAGTTTATGCTACTGAAAATTGAGTTAGGGTTTTGAGAGATGAGAAAAGAGAGGAGAAAAGTGAAAGAAGCAAGGAATTGCCAAGTTCTTGAAGGATTGCTTGTGGATTTCGTCAAGGGGTGATCCCTTCGAGGTATGTGAGACTTTCATAGCATTTGGTTCGTTCACCCACGCGCCAAACATGTTTAGTTTAGCGTGAATTCGTCCTAAAAAGGTTGAAGTTTGATGTTGTTGATATATGTTCTTGAAATTGGCTTTAGTTCTTGATAGGTTATGGGATTGTTGAGTTCTTGATGGAATCGCCGATTTTAGAGTAATGTTTGATTTGATTTTTCTGTTCATGAACTGGTATCTGAATCTAAAGAGAATTTGAGATAAGTAGTCGAGGTTAGGCCAATTAGGGTTGGAAAATGAAAAAGAGTATATCGGGCGAATCTAGATACCAGGCCCGCGACGCGGACCTGTGCCTCAGAATTAGGGAATTCTTCTTCGCGGAGCAGAGCGGTCACAGACCGTTCTACCTCAAAATCTATTTCGCGACAAAATAATTAAATGCATCTCCGCGTCGCGGACTTGCTTCTAGATAGTGATTTCTTGATTGTTTCTCATGTTTAACTATCTAAAAGAACTCCTATACATCATGAGATCTTTCCTATCACAAATTATGATCCTTGAATCCATAAATTCAAATTCAAGGAAAGTTAAGAGCCAAGTCTAGAGTGTTCTTAGAGTTATACAAAAGTCTTTTGCAAACGTTTAACTTTGTTTTAAGACTTGAGTTTTGATTGAGTAAAGAGTAAAGATCAAAGTTCTTTTCTTCAAAAGAGTATATCGGGACTATGTATTCCCAAAAGAGTAAATATTTTCACATTTAAACAAGAGAGGAAACACCGATTTCCAAGAGAGTCTTTGAGCTAGTTTTTGAGTAATTATCTCAAACAACATAAAGAGTTTTGTTGTTAAACATATGAGCTGAGTATATTTTGGGAGTAGTATTGAGCACCGATATGGAGACGAGTTCACAATAACTCAAGTCTCCATAAACCATGTAGCCAACGTGGGTAGAAAGGTTCATACTTTTTAGATGATTCCTTAGTGCTTTTTAGCATAGACTAGTGGATCCACTTAATTGAGGCGTTCTATATCATGGCAAGTTATAGGACAGTTCGGGCAGCGTGGTTGAGACGCTGTATCATCACATTAGCTCATAGTAATGGTTGTCGGTTAGAGAAACTCCCACAGAATTATATTACTTTACTATATGAGTAACTTGATTTGTTGTCCCTGTTTAAATGCTTTACATAAATTGCACCTTTACTGTTGTTTTATTTTGCATTTGAGTTGAGTATCCATGAGTTGAGTAAAGCTAAGGTAAGTGTTCTTTTCAGATTCATTTCAAGCTTATGTCGTGTTTAGTTTTCCCCTCGCATGCTCGTACATTCAATCTACTGATGCCAGTTGGCCTGCATCATTTTATGATGTAGATACAGGTAACCATGATAAGTATCCAGCGCCTCGTTGATCCAGTTGAGCACTCAGAGTCAGTTGGTGAGCCTCCTTGCTTTCGGAGGACCCCTTTTTACTGTTTTATAGTTATTTCATTAGGATGTCGTGGGTCTTGTCCCGACGTCCATCTCAGTTGTTAGAGGCTTCATAGACAGTTAGTAGTTGATTTATCTTTACATTTTCATTCTGTTATGTCAAGACTTTAGTTTGCCTAATTGGCTAGTGAATGTTTCCTTTACAACATTCTAAGTATTTTCATGAGTTTATCAAGTTGAGTTAAGTGCATTTGATTCATGTTGTTAATGCTTTAAGTCTTCCGCTGAGTAGTAAGTCAGGCCAAAGGTTTCCTTGGGGCCAGCAATGGTTCTCGAGTGCCAGCCACGTCCGGGGTGTAGGCTCGGGGCGTGACAATATCACTAGCCGGAACCATTTCCCATCGGCTTTATATTAAATAACTATCCAGAAAACCATTTCCCATCGGCTTTATATCAAATCACTAGCCGGAACCATTTCCCATCGGCTTTATATCATATGACTAGCCGGAACCAATTCCCATCGACTTTATATCAAATCACTAGTCATAACCATTTCCCATCGGCTTTATATCAAATCTCTAGCTGAAACCATTTCCCATCAATTTTATAAACACTTTTCGGAAATGATCTCATCATCATAATACCCGCTGACAAAGACCTCGACTTGATAACACTCACCGGTAAATACCTCGGCATCATAAATCATCACATGTCTCATCACGGTGTTCACAATCAATGCACACAACCAATATCACACCACACGGAAAAGATAACAATTCATACAATTCAAGTTCACAATCATGCTTTCAAATATTTCATCAATAAATCAATAAGGGTTACGATAAGGAAATTCAGATCATCATGTTCAACACACAACCTTTTTCATTTCAATCCCTTTTTACTCATTTAGATGCAACAAGTGGAAAATTAAACCCTTCACCTCATCCCCAATACTCCCAACACACAATCAACGAAGGAACTACACAAATTCCACTAGAACACAAGGTTTAGGAAGTCACTTGCCTTAAATCATTCAACAATCACTCCACTAGTTGAGTCTTCCCCTTCCGACTCACTTCCAAAGCCACACAATCTATATACAAGCAAATATTCACAATAAATTTCCAGAAACAACAATACCCACATCAATCCTCTTGAAAAGTTGGTCATTCAACACAAAACCAAATTCTAAAATTAAGGTTTGAATCGGAAAATAGTACTTAAAAAATATGTTTAAGGCTTTAGGAACTCATTAGTGAAAACCATTTCGAAAAAGGAATTAACACCATTTCAAAATCACAATTTTACTAAATTATTGGGTTCTTGAAGATAATCCCTAATTTCTCATTTCAAAAGCTTGATTTGAATAGATAAATTCATAAATAATAATGGGTAATTGAAGATTTAGAGTTAAGGTTCGTTACCCATAAGATTATCCTCGAAAATCTAGTCTAAATTGTCATCCCAAAGCTCCCAAAACTCAAAAATAGTGAAATGGGGTTGAAACCCCAATTTTAGAAAAAACATTCTTTCCAGATCTCAATTGCTCACCGCGATCGTGGCCCCGAGTCACGCGATCGCGATGACCAAAATGACCATGCACCAGAACCCGAAACCAACTAAACTCTAAATCATCGAAAGGACCATCGGGCTTCGTTCGAAACCCTGTACAAACAAACCACATATACAAATCAATTAAACTTGATATTTTGGACTCAATGGAAACGTCAAAATATGAATCCAAGGTCTCTTTGACCAGACATCCATGAAAACCACAAGAAACTAATTCACACCTAAAAAGGCTAAAACAAGCTCGGGACCTCTCAAAAATCAACCAAGACCTCACCTTCAAGACCTCACCTAGGCCTAAAATCAACCTCCAAATGTTTACCAAAGTCAACCTAAAGGGTAAATTTCCACAAATTCGCAACTTAGGACCTCAAATCCTCAAACGACTCAAAAAACTAAAACCGACAACTCTCACAGCTCAGATTCCATATTCCGAGACTAATGGAATCGATGGAGTTCAATTCCCACACTCGAAACTCCAAAAGACCTCAAAAACTACTTTTGTAACAACTTAGCCTTTAAAATTAACAAACTTACCAAATTCTCAACTTTCAACTCAAAGGTCAAAACCAAATTTTCAAATTCAATCATAAAATGACTCGGGGTCGATATCAGGAGGGCAAAATCACCGACCTGGTCATTAGATTATCCACCACTAGAAACCATGTTCATCCTCGAACATACAGGAAAAGAAAGTACCTAGAGCTTTAAAAATATATGGATATCTGGCACGTATATTTGACACTGTCTCCCAAGTCGCCTCACCAACGGAACAATTCTTCCACTACATTTCACAGAAGCAATATCTTTGGTCCTAAACTTCTGGAATTGCATATCCATAATGACTATAGGATCCTCCTCAAAAGATAAGTCTGGACCCAACTCAACAGAATCAGGGTAAAGTATATGGGAATCATTCGGAATGCACTTCCGAAGCATGGAGACATGAAACACGGGATACACAGCTTACAAGCTAGGTGGAAAGGCCAACTTATAGGCCACCTCTACCACATGACCTAAAATCTCACAGGATCCAATGAATCTAGGGCTAAGTTTGCCTTTCTTTCTAAACCTCATCACACACTTTATGGGTGACACTCGAAGGCAAACATGATAACCATCCATGAATAGTAGAGCTCAAACTCTCCAATCCGCATAACTTTTCTGTCTAATCTGGATTGTCAACAGTCTACCCTGGATCAAACGAACCTTCTCCAGAGCATCTCTAAGCAAGTTTGTATCCAATGAGTCCATCTTAGCTGAATCAAACCATCCAATCGAAGATCTACACCATCTGCCATACAACGCCTCAAAAGGGGCCATCTGAATGCTGGAATGATAAATGTTGTTATAGGAAAACTCTACTATGGAAAAATATCAATCCCATCTAGCACCAAAATCAATCACAGAAGCTTGAAGCACGTTCTTCAACACTTGAATCAACCCCTCAGACTGACCATCAGTCTAAGGATGAAAAGTTGTACTAATATCTAACCGAGTAACCAAACTATGCTACTGTGCCTTCCAGATATCAGAAGTGAACAGGGAACCTCGATTAGAGACAATATAAACTGGGACTCCATATAGTTGCACAATCTGACTGATGTAAAGATCGGATAACTTCTCTGTCGTATACTTCACCCGAAATGGGTGGACTTGGTCAACCTATCGACAACTACCCAAATGGAGTCATAACCACCCGCGGTGGCAGGTAGTCCAACAACAAAGTCCATAGTGATCCACTCCCACTTCTAAGTAGAAATAGGCATCCTCTAAGATAAACCTGCATGCCGCTGGTGCTCACACTTCACTTGTTGGCAAGTCAAACACCTTGAAAAAAAATCTGCAATATCCCCCTTTATACCACACCACCAATAGTGCTGAATCAGGTCATGATACATGTTTGCCGTACCAGGATGAATGGAATATTGAGAAAAATGGGACTCTTGAAGAATCAGTCTAATCAACTCACTCACCTTGGACACACATATCCTGCCCCCAATCCTCAAGAAACCATCGAAATCAAGGATAACCTCCTTGACTTCCCCTCTCATCACCTTGTCTCGAATGATACATAGTTTCTCATCATCAAACAGGTGCTCATGAATCTGCCAACTAAAGAAGAAAGAGCCTTAATGAAAGCAATAAAATCACTGTCTCCTCAGAAATTTACAAATGGACGACACTGTTGGCTAATCTCTAAATATCTCCAGCCAATGGTCTCTCCTCCACACTAATAGCAGCAAGACTTCCCAAGATAGAAATCTTCCTACTCAAATCATCGACCACCTTATTGGCCTTCCATGGATGATTCAAGATAGTGATACTGAGTTAGTCACGACCCGAGCCTACACCCTGGATGTGGCCAGCACTCGAGAACCATTGTTGCCCCTCAAGTGAACCCTCATAATAGCTGACTACAAGCGGAAGACTAACTCAAGCATACATAAGTATCAAATTGAAATAAATGTTTCAAAATAGTTTATTGAATCTCAAAACTTCGCTGAATATACTCAGTATGAAACATAAGCTTTATATAAAATATTTGATATTAAAAGAATCTCCAAAACTATCTATCTATGAAGCCTCTAATGTATACAAGGATGAGTGTTGGTGTAACACCCCGTATCCTAGACAGACCAAATTGCAGATTTGAGAAGCTACAGGTGCCACCTACAGGCACCACCTACGGACCGTAGGGTGACCCACGGTCCATCCTGGTGGTCCGTGGTTCACCACCTGGAGCCCCTCCCAGAAAAGCCCAGAAAAATTATTCTAAGTCCAGACCTACACTAGGACTTACAGACCGTAGGTCAGAACACGGTCTGTGGTCCAGGGCCGTAGGTCGGACCCCATATTTCTAACCCAGAACTCCAGAAAATTCAGCCAAGGCATGATCCACGGCCAGGACCTACGGATCGTAGGTTAGACCACGGTCCGTGGTCTAGGTACGTCTATCGTGGCCTTCATGTCCAAGCCCCAGACGCCAGTCGACGGACGACCAGCAAGGACCGTCGGTCCAGCCACGGTCCATCGGTTGGTCCGATAGCAGTTAAGTCGGGGGTCTTTTGGTCTTTTCCTTATGCGTTGGACCCCTAAACTACGTCATTTGACCCCTAAAGAACTTACCCTAGTCAATTCATTCTCCAAAATTTAGCAAACTCAGAGCAAAAGAGGAGAAAGAGTCGACCAGCGCTAGTCTAAGAACGCAGTGAGTTATCTTCAGTTCCAGCCCCGAAATCAAAAGATTTCTCCGTGGAATTCATCACCAAGTATGTGGGATTTCACTAGTGGGTTTCTTTCTCCCATTAGGTCCCTATAATTCAGTCAGAATCTTGATTCCCTTGATATTATCTAGACCTAGGGTTTCTTGAATGTTAGAAATTATTGGGTTTTAGCTGTTAGAATGATCCAAATCAGATTATCATGTTTTTGCTTAGTTTCTTGCATGAAATTTAGAAGCCTACCTATGTAGTTTCTTTAGTTCATGAATAACACATGCTAGGCCATTTATTTCAGTTATATACATGCTTCAGTTTACGAATGTCATATTATCAGATATAATTGTTGCATTCTCAGAGTATGCATGTCAGAACATCGAGCTATCCATGTTTTACAGCATTCAGTCATAATGTGTTAATTTCATAATCAATTAGGAGTAACTTAATACCGAGTGGAATAGGGTTCCAGCGTACCCTCATAGTCCCAGAACTACGTGCCTCGTAAGTTGTAAGTCCCCTCTGTAGGCATCATTTTAGTGATCACGCCAGTCATGCCTTTATACCTCTGGCAGAGTATATTGGGTCCTCTCGATGGGGCGTATACATCGG
Source organism: Solanum etuberosum (assembly GCA_029582245.1). NCBI lineage: Eukaryota > Viridiplantae > Streptophyta > Magnoliopsida > Solanales > Solanaceae > Solanum > Solanum etuberosum. The sequence goes on from JAJONR010000928.1 coordinate 91,964, forward strand.
ACTCTACATTTAGCTCATGTTGTTTTATGTCGGTTATTAGTAGCTCCCACAGTACATTCAGATTCTAGTGCATTGACCAGGTTATCAGTTACAGTTCAGTATTCAGACTCAGCATATCATGTACTTGGTCATTACATTCAGTTAGCTCAGTATTTCAGTATATCTCAGTATTTACATTCAGTTCAGATTATATCATTGCTCTTATTGCTTTGTTCAGTTATGATTATTGTTCCGCTTTACTCTATCTTACATGCTCAGTACCTTTCAAGTACTGACGCATACTCTGCGCTACATATTTCTCGTGATGTAGGTTTAGGTTCTCAGCTTCCAAATCACGCATAGATTGGTTCTCGATCTTCAGCTCAGTAATATTAGTGGTGAGTCCTCATTCTCCGAGGACGACATACATGGTACCTTTTCTTTTAGTCTTAGTTTCAGTTTTTGCTAGATTTAGCTGGGGCATGTTCCAACATTTATAGTCTGTTAGAGGCTTTATTTCAAACATAGTTAGAATCAACTTTAGTATTTTAGTTTGACTTTTCAGTTGTTGTTAAACTCTCCACATTTATATATTCAGATGTAGTATGGGTATTCCCCATTATTTCAGATTTATCTTACGATTAGCTTCCGCACAGTATTTATTGATTCATTTCTCTTTAAGTATGCTTATGTTATGCCAGCAGGGTTAGCTTTGGGTCTCTCGTGATCCTAGGTACCGTGTCCGCGTCCTGGCGGTAGCTTGAGGCATGACAAACTTGGTATCATAGTATTAGGTTTAGGTGTCCTAGGTTGTCTAAAAAGCCGCACTAAGTAGAGTCATTTTCATGGGTGTGAAGTGCACCACATCTAATGAGGGGGAAGCTACAAAGTGTTTTAGGAAAGCCTCACTTTCTTGATATTCTTATCGTGCATTGGTATGATTTCTCTCTAACTCATCGTTATGCATTTCAGATCATGCCTCCTCGTAGAATTAATTCAATGAATGCTAACGTAGCTCCTCCAGTCCCAGATCAGGAAGTTTCGAATGTAGAGTTTCGGAATGCTATCCAACTTTTGGCTTAGAGTGTGACTAACCAGAACAACCAGCAGGTTCCAGCTCCTGCAAATACTAATGTTGGGTCAGCTGCAGCTAGAGTTCGTGATTTTGTTAGGATGAATCCACCTGATTTCTTAGGATCGCAGATTGGTGAGGATCCCCAAGACTTCATAGATGAGGTCAAGAAGATCTTTGGAGTGATGTAAGTGAAAGGTAATGATAGGGTAGAGTTGTCATCCTATCAGCTTAAGGATGTAGCTCATGTCGGGTATAATCAATGGAAAGAGAACAGGGGTACAAATGCAGCTCCTATCACTTGGGAATGCTTTAGTGGGACTTTTCTAGACAGGTTCTTCCCAAGAGAGTTGAGGGAGGCAAGAGCTCAGGAGTTCATGAATTTGAGACAAGGTAATATGACAGTCCAAGAGTACGGACTCAAGTTCACCCAACTCTCCAGGTATGCTCCTCACATGGTTGCCGATTCCAGGGCTCAAATGAACAAGTTTTTGTATGGAGTGTCAGACTTAGTGAAAACAGAGTGCAGAAATGTTATGTTGCTAGAAAATATGAACATCTCTAGGCTTATGACTCATGCTCAGCAGGTTGAGGGAGATAAGCTTAGGGAAATAGCTAAGGACAACAAGAAAGCTAGAGCAGGTAACTATGAGTACTCTCAACAGAAATAAGGCGGTGGAAATCGCTCTCAATTTCAGCAGAAATCTTCAGCTCCGGCAACTTCATCATCTAGTGTTCCATCCTCCAGGTTCTGACAGGATCAGAAAGGTAGGGTATCAAGCTCTAAGTCTCAGGGGAGTGTTTCAGGTACCATAACCTACCCAACTTGTCCTAAGTGTGGTAAGAACCATCCGGCCGAGTGTCTTGTAGGAAAGGAAGGATGTTTTGGGTGTGGTCAGTCTGGCAACGGTTTGAGAGATTGTCCTTCTTCTAAATAGGGTCAAGGAGGTAATAATGGTAGAGCTCAGTCTACAACTTCAACAGCACCAGCAGGTCACCCGACTCAGCAGGGTAACTCATCTAGTACAGGTGGCGGTCAGCGCCAAAATAGGTTGTATGCTCTTCGGGCTCGCCAGGATCAGGAAAATTCTCCTGATGTGGTCACTGGTATGTTATGAGTTTTTAACTTAGATGTTTATGCTTTGTTAGATCCAGGGGCTACTCTTTCCTTTGTAACTCCTTATATAGCAGTCAAATTTGATGTTAGTCCAGAAACTCTCTAAGAACCCTTCTCAGTCTCTACTCCAGTCGGTGACCCAGTTATAGCTAGACGGGTATGCAAAAATTACCCTGGCACAGTCTCTCAGAAAGTCACCTCAGCAGATCTTGTAGAGTTAGAAATGGTAGATTTCGATATCATTCTAGGCATGGATTGGTTACATTCCTGTTATGCCTCGGTCGACTGTAGAACTAGGATTGTTCGTTTTCAGTTTCAAGACAAACCAATCTTAGAATATAAGGGTAGTATCTTAGCGCCAATGGGTCAATTCATTTCTTACCTTAAGTCCAGAAAGATGACCTCTAAGGGTAATCTCTATCATCTAGTTCGGGTTAAGGATTCAAGCTACGAAACCCCAACTCTTGAGTCAGTTCCAGTAGTTAATGAATTCCCAGAAGTATTTCCAGAAGATCTTCCCGGAGTTCCTCCCGAAAGGGAAATCGACTTTGGAATTCATCTCCTTCCAGATACCCAGCCTATTTCTATTCCTCCTTACAGAATGGCTCCAGCTGAGCTTAAGGAATTGAAAGAGCAGCTGAAAGACCTTTTAGATAAGGGCTTCATCAGACCTAGTATTTCTCCATGCGGTGCACCAGTGTTGTTTGTGAAAAAGAAAGATGGTTCTCTCAGGATGTGCATTGACTATCGACAGCTGAACAAAGTCACAATCAAGAATAAGTATCCCATCCCCAGGAATGATAACTTGTTTGACCAACATCAGGGTGCTAGTCATTTTTTGAAGATAGACCTCAGATCCGGTTATCATTAACTCAGAGTCAGAGATGGTGACATTTCGAAAACAGCCTTTAGAACTTGGTATGGTCATTATGAATTTGTAGTTATGTCATTTGGACTAACCAATGTTCCTGCAGCTTTCATGGATTTGATGAACAGAGTGTTCAAGCAGTATTTGGACTTGTTCGTTATCGTCTTTATTGATGACATCCTCATTTACTCTAGGAATGAGGAAGAACATACGACTCATTTGAGAGTTGTTCTGCAAAATCTCAAAGATCGCTAGTTGTTTGCTAAGTTTAGCAAATGTGAGTTTTGGTTACAATCAGTTGCTTTCCTCGGGCATATAGTATCTAGCAAAGGGATTTGAGTGGATTCTCAGAAAATAGAAGCGGTGAAACAATGGCCCAGACCTACCTCTCCTACAGATATCAGAAGGTTCTTGGGTCTAGCAGGTTATTACAGAAGGTTCGTGGAAGGATTTTCATCCATAGCCTCTCCATTGACTAAGTTGATTCAGAAAAAGGTTAAGTTTCATTGGTCAAATGGTTGTGAGAAAATCTTCGCAGAACTGAAAACTAGGTTGACTACAGCTCCGGTTTTGACTCTACCAGAGGGTTCAGACGGTTATGTTATCTATTGTGATGCGTCCAGAGTCGGCCTAGCTTGTGTGTTGATGCAGCGAGATAAGGTTATAGCTTATGCTTCTAGAAAACTTAAGGTACATGAAAAGAATTATCCGACTCATGACCTCGAGCTTGCAGCAGTGGTGTTTGCACTTAAGATTTGGAGACATTACTTGTATGGTGTTCACGTAGATGTGTTCATAGACTATAAAAGCCTTCAGTATGTGTTCACCCAGAAAGAGTTGAATCTTCGCTAAAGGAGATGTCTTGAGTTCCTCAAGGATTATGACATGAATATGCTTTACCATCCTGGTAAGGCCAATGTAGTAGCAGATGCCCTTAGCAGACTATCTATGGGTAGTGTATCACATGTTGAGGAAGAAAGAAAAGAACTAGCAAAGAATGTTCATAGGCTTGCTCGCTTGGGAGTTCGCCTTATGAGCATATCAGATGATGGTGTAACAGTTCAGAATGGGTCAGAATCTTCATTTGTAGCGGAGGTTAAGGAAAAGCAAGACAGTGATCCCATATTGCTTCAACTAAATGGTACAGTCCACCAGCAGAGAGTTGATGTATTCTCCCAAGGGGGAGATGGTGTGCTTCACTATCAGGGTCGATTATGTGTTCCTAAGGTGGGTGAGTTGAGACAGCAGATTCTTGCAGAATACCATAACTCTAGGTATTCTATTCATCCAGGTGCCACTAAGATGTACCGTGATCTGTGGGAAGTCTTTTGGTGGAATGGCATGAAGAGGGATATAGCAGGTTTTGTGGCTAAGTGCCCCAATTGTCAGCAAGTGAAGGTAGAACATCAGAAACCAGGGGGTGTGACTTAAGAGATCAACATTCCTACTTGGAAGTGGGAAGTGATTAAGATGGAATTCATTACAGGTTTACCTCGTACTCGCAGATAGCATGACTCCATTTCGGTGATAGTAGACAGAGTTACTAAATCTGCATGCTTTTTGGCTGTTAAGACTACAGACTCGGCGGAGGACTACGCCAAGCTTTACATTAATGAGATAGTCAGGTTGCATGGGGTTACTTTGTCTATCATCTCAGATAGAGGTCCTTAGTTTACCTCTCATTTCAGGAAGTCATTTCAGAAAGGTCTTGGTACTCAGGTTAATCTTAGCACAACGTTTCATCTGCAGATGGATGGTCAGGCAGAGCGTACCATTCAGACCTCAGATGAGATGTTGAGAGCTTGTGTGATCGACTTCAAGGGTAGTTGGGATGATCACCTTCCTCTTATAGAGTTTGCCTACAATAATAGCTACCATTCTAGCATTCAGATGGCCCCTTATGAGGCATTGTATGGGCGTAGATATAGATCTCCAGTTGGTTGGTTTGAAGTAGGTGAAGCAGCCTTGATAGGACCAGATTCGGTTCATGATGCTATGGAAAAAGTGCAGCTCATTAGAGATAGACTTAAGACAGCCCAGAGTCGTCAGAAGTCTTATGCAGATGTAAGGAGAAGGGACTTAGAGTT
>JAJONR010000929.1:0-133427 GCA_029582245.1 Solanum etuberosum
GGTGGTCATAATCATTTTTGAGATTTGGAACCATGGACCAGTAGTAGAAGACATGAAAATAATGACTCCAAGGCAGTAACAATGACGTAAGGAGCTATGTAACATCAATGCATTACTTATGAGCTTAAATGGCACAATTGACTTCAATTGACTAAGAAGAGAATTTACCAAGCTTGTTGTTGCGAATACCATTTCTATATTAGCACATAGGAGGATAATTATACAAGTGTAGAGTAATGAACATATAATGAAGTGATTCGACACACTAGGAAGGGGGGGAATATTATTAGCTATATTGGAGGTCGTACACTGCCACCATGTTTCCTTGACTAGGAATAGAGCTTAGGAAACTCACTTTGTTGATATTAAAGACAATTATCAGATTTCATGCCAAAGAATATGGAATCGAATAGCCTTACATACCTTGTGGTATAACTCAGATATTACAAGGAATTAACCTCCTTCCTTTCAGATTATTAATCTACAATGAAATAAGTAAAACTAGTATTAGTAGCTAATCAACACATTTTGCTACTTAACCTCACGAAAATGGTAGACCGGCAGTGGGCCCATCATTTATCATATCAAGGACGTTTTTCAATTATTTCTCCTCGAATTACATCCACATACCAACGTGAAGTGAGTAGCAAGCCTACACAACATTTAGTTTGGTGGTATATCACCACACCCTCCTATATTTCCATATAAAATATTCACACCTTTCCCTAACATCAACCATGTAGTCCCCACATATGCACATAAAACATCCCAAATTGTTCCTTATCATAGCAATGAAATATTGAATTCACCATCCCTTGAGTTCTTAATAACAACACACATGTAATTCTTCATCCAAACTCATGCATAAGGAGGACAAAAAAAAAAGAGCAGTCACCTTACCTCAATTTATGCAACTTTCCCTTTTAACTTGGAATCTTCAAGAACTTCAACTTCCCTTCACACTTAAACCAAAGAAGAAGATAAAAATATCTTAATAATCAAGGAAAATGAGCAGTAACTTGTGTACACATTCTGCCTTTGTACTTATACTTGAGCATGAATAACAGGTTTTCCTAATCATCCATGGGAGAATTAAGCTAAATCCATAAGTGTTTTCACTTACCTTAACTTGCAAAGATGAGGGTTTCTTCAAGAACCCTAGAAGAAATTTGAGGCTGCTGTTTTAATCCTTAAGAGAAAAGAGAGAGAGAGAGCTGGTTTATTCCATTTTCTAATTATCTTAATTAAGCCAAGCAAGCAGCTCACTATTTTATTCCATTTTCTAAATATTAATCCCTTTTGCTTTAACTTTCAACTTTAAGCTCAATTACCACCTTACTGTCTTGAGTTTAAATACTTCTGTCGGAGTTAACTTGCAGTACACATGTTGAAACGTGCAAGGAATTACATCACCTTCCGAGCTATTTTAAACCAACACTAATCATATAAGAAACATGGTCCCTCACCTATACTATAAGACTATGCCAAGTATCACATGAATAGAACTAACATATGCATAATACGGGCTGTTATAGTGGAGTTTGATAAATAGAGAATAGGTATGATCGTAATGGGACCAGACCGATGAATTGTGGGTAGCTAAAAAATAAAAGAAATGGAGTCAACTGAATGGAAATGTTTGATATGGGCTTTTTAGAGGAAGCATTTAGTGTTCTTTCACCTTGGTATCGTACATTCTTATGTCACCACCTATTTCATTCTATACATGGTTTAGAGTATGATTCACTAGCTATGCATACGCGTGTTTTCACTTTTGTGGATGGATCCCTAGTGGTGAATCGGGTGTACCGATCCTATGATGTCCTCTTGATTGGGTAGGATGTTTGGGTAGACTTGGTTATTTCAGATGACATATTTGGTGTTGTCTTGGAGTTGTTAAAGTATTCCAGTGGTTCTACATCTTTCTTATGATAATTTATAGAGGAGCTACCATGCATATTTATAGTTGTCTGGTAGTCTTAATATTCATCTAGACGTCGAGGTCATGTTCCGATTATGTGTGGTTGAGTGTGGGTACCATTGGGTCTAGTCCTACCATTCTTAAACGTTATCTACAATCACAACTACTACTCTAGAATTTTGATAGTATTGTTAGAGGTTCTGTATGCATTGGTGTGTCGCTCAATGGGTGCTATTTGATCATTTCCTCTTTGGGTTAGATAAGTTTGATTATCCTTTGATAAGTACCTAATGTCTAAAGATCAAATTTTTATAACTTAAACTCGTGGAAAGTTTATGTTGTGAGAAGGAAATATTAATAAGATCTATGATGATTTGTGTATTATGACTGTGTGGTGCTTGGTTCAGGTTCACTTCTGATTGTAGCCAGTATTGATTTAGGATTTTATCATGGTTATGTGAGAAAAGATTTGTCTTGATGATTGTGTCAAGGTCCTTGAGAAAATGTTGCAGACGTTGTACGATTAACTTTGGTGGTTATTGGGAATAGTTTGTGTTGTTAGTTGAGTTTACATATAATAATAGTTATCATTCGAGTATTGAGATGACCCATTTGAGGCACTGTATGGGAGGAGATGTAGGTATCCCATTGGTTGGTTTGATGCATTTGAGGTGGGACCTTAGGGTACTGATCTTTTGATAGGAATCGTTAGAGACGGTAAATTCATTCATGAGATGCTTCTAGCAGCTCAGAGCAAGAATAAATAGTATGTAGATCAGAAGGTCAGGAACTTAGAGTTCATGGAAGGAGAGCAAGTATTGTTGAAGATTTCACCCATGGAGGGTGTGATGAGGTATGGTAAGTGAGGTAAGGTTAGTTCGAGGTATATTAGGTTGTTTGAAGTTCTTAAGCGTATGAGAGAGGTATCCTATGAATTGGCGTTTCCTAGGGTTATCAAGAATACACCCGATATTTCATGTGTCTATGTTGAAGAAATATTATGATGATGGAAACTACATTATTCGATGAGATTCGATCCTTTTTTATGAGAATCTATCTTATTAGGAAGGGCCTATAGCTATTCTAGATAGGGAGGTCCGCAATTTGAGGTCAAGAGAAATTGTCGTTGTGAAGGTCTAGTGGGAGAGTTGTCCGATTTAGGAGTCCACTTGAGAGACTAAGGCTGATATGCATGACAAATATTCATTTTTTTGTCGATTCAAGTACCCTTTCTTACCATCGTCTTCTTTTGATCGTTCGAGGACGAATGATGGGTAAATTGGTATCTAATGTAACGACCCATTAGGTCGTTTTGAGTACTAGAGCTTCTTATTTCATAAAAGACTCTCTTTATAGATCCTAAATGGATATTTTGGACTATTTGTAACCAATTATATAATTAATAGGGTAAATCAAATAATTAATTTAGTTGGTGGTTAAAGAAAATAACTTTAAAATTAGTAGTGGGCCACTTTCACCACTTTTATAATTAGTCATATAAAATAATTAGGGTAATAAATAATTTTTAGAAGAAGAAAAGAAAAGAGGGGAAGAGGAGAAATACAGAAAACGGCGTTGAGTGAAGGAAAGTCGTGAGTGCTCCAGGTAAATGCCACAACTTATAAATTTGGAATGTACTACTAGCTACCATATATTAGTTATTATTTTTATAATGAAAATCTGAGGCAAAATTGAAAGATGGAAAGTGCGGTTAGTGTTTGAGGTTGGTGGGACAAGGTCTAAAATTAATAATTATCTAATGTTTACTAAAGAATTTAAGGTGCAAATAGGGTAGTGTGTTGAAGATTAATATATAGGAATGTAGGGGCATGATTTGAAGTGTTGGAAGGGTTAACTTCCCGTAAGGTGGTCATGAGTTCGTGGTTGTTGTCACTGGTTTCGCAACCAGTGACTTCAATTTGAATATTATAATTTTATTATCACATTATTAACTAAATTTTGATATATTGAGATAGAAAATTAAATATTAGGTGTATTATATCATATGAATTTCATTAGAGTTATATTAATTGGAGGAATAAGATTTACCTTAGGCTTGAATTTTAGAAAATTGATTATAGAATTGACAAAGTCTTGGGTCTAGGCTAGATATATAATAACATGGGAGCCTATAGACTCGTTAACTTACAAATTATGCATACTTGATAGATTGAAAATGTCCTGAGGAATTGAGGAAAGGAAAAACATTGGAGAAGTAGCTTGCCAGATTTCGGTTCTTCGGTGGAGGTAGGTTATGGTTTATTTTATGTGATTGATAGTCATTGAGTGATATTGTAAAGTTTTCTATATACTTGGTTGTTGTGGTTTGGATAATTCATGTGTTGTTGTGATTGGTCTGTAATCCTAAGACCATGAAATTCATAATCTTGAACTTGTCTAATTGAAGTGATGCCTTAAATAAAGAAAGCTTAATGAAATATTGTTAAGGAAGTGGAAGGAGATGATAAAGAATGACAAATGAATTAACTATTGGTTGGATCGGGTGCCACGATCCGACAAGATATATCTGGATCAGATGCCACGAGCCGGCACGGTATTATTGGATCGGGTGTCACGTTCCGACACGATATTATTGGATAGGGTGTAACGTTCCGATGCGGTATTATTGGATCGGGTGTCACGTTCCGGCATGGTAACATTAAAGGAAAACATATTGAATTACCTTAATGTACTTAATCTCAAAGAACTCATTTCCCAAATGAGTGTGGTGTGGAGGCATGAGTCCTCGTGTGTGTGTGTTTGATATTCTGACTGATTACGTACTTGATTCGATGCGGTTGTCACTTGCTCATGTTGTTTGCTGCTTGCCACATGCTAAGTGATATAGTTGATTTCATGTTATTACTTTATGCATATTAGTTTCTATTTTGAGTCGGCCGATGATATCTACTCAGTACATGTTGCCCTATACTGAGCCCTAGTTTTGTTTTTCTTCGTTTTCCTTTGTGGAGTGCAGCGAGTGTACCAACGACTTTGACTCACCCTCAGCTCTAGCCAGTCTTCAGCATATCAGGTTCCAGGGTGAGCTATTCATTCAAGCTCGTGTTGGATTCTCTCGGTCATGGCATGATGTCCTTAGTTTTCAGACATAAACTATCTTATTCATTTATTTTGGTGTCTTTGATACACTTAGACTTAGTATTTGGAGATTAGATGTCCTTGACGTGATGACTTTCAGGTTTTGGGAAACGATAGTGAATATATTTTAGTGAATTTGTGTTTCTTATATTAATAAAATTCGAGCTTCCGCATTATAGTGTGTATTTCATAAGTTGAACAATAAATCTAAGTTGGGGTTGAATTCGTTGGTTCGCCCACCTAGAAGGTTAAATGTGCGTGCCACTCATGACTTGTTTTGGGTCGTGACACTCACATCTTGATTTTAATTAAATAAAATATTTATTAGAATAATTTTACCAAGGTGTGTCACCACATCCTTGAATTTCTTTTAAATGTTTCAAAAAAGATGTGTAACCACATTCTTAATTGAAATAATTTCCTTTTAAATGTGTCTAAAATTTTGTCTAATTATTAAAAAACTAATATTTTGTCCCTTATAAATAAAATCAAATAAAGTAAAATAAATAAATGTTGAGGATACAATATATAATTCTGGTATCATTTCTATATCTTTTTTATTTTTTATTTTATAGAATATTTTTATTACTCTTAAAATTAACGCCAAAATTAAGCATATACTTTTTAATCCAACAAAATAATAAAGAATCGTAAAAAATAATTCTTATTTTGTTTGATAAAATAAAAATGACAATAATTTCTTTGAGCCTAAAAATCCCTACTTTATCATTATTAGCATCTAAATCAAGACAAGAACGACGTCATGACCCGTTCATTTTTAAAAGATCACAACTAGTGAATAAAAAAATAAAAAATAATCATCAATTAAAGCTACATTCATTCATTAAACGGAGATATAACAACCAACTAATATTATTCATTTCAATCAAATTATGAATAAAGAAAAATATTAGAAAACTTTTCATAAAATTACATCAAATTCCATAAATAAATAAGGAAAAGTTGAATACCGCAAAATCTTGACCGAACCTCGATTAGGACACCCACAAGTTTTTGTAGGTTGTTTGTGATGGTATATGTGTTGTGTTTAAATAAAGTAGTAATGAAAAAGGAAGAAAATATGTGTATGTATTGATAAATTTTTGAAAGAAAAGTAAACTAAAAATAAAATGGATTCCTCTCTTTTTTCTTTTTCTTGCTTGTTTGTTTCTCTGTTTGTTTGTTTTTTCCAATTGCTGATGATCTTTTCTTTTTCACCTATCTTTTTTTTTTTTTTTTGCGTGTGTGTGTTAATGTGTTAATATAGTAGTGTATGTGTGTTGTGTATGTTGTAGTGTAGATGGGTGAGGAGTTGTGGTGTGTAGTGGTGTGAGGGTGAGTGGGTATATGGGAGTGAGGAGTGGGGTTAATGGGTAGTGACATGTAGGTGGGTTGGGGTAGTTTAGGTTATTTTTATTATTATTATTTTTTGATTAAATATATATATATTAAAATAATAATAATAAAAATATTAATTAATTATTTTGAACTAATAAAATATAAGAAAAATCAAATAGCTAGTCTAAAAGTATAATTAAGAAATACTAACTTATTTATTAAAATTTAAATTAAAAGAAAGCATACATTTTTTGTAGTTTTCAAATCTTTTAAAATAAACTTACTAAAATACGATGAAAAATAAAATATTCAATGTAGACCTAGAAGAAATATAAAAATGGTGTAAAACCTTATGTTCGGTCAAAAATTACGTGTCTACACTTTCTTGAAATAGAATTTTCTAGGTCCAAGAAGGGGATTATTATGTGTCAAAGAAAATATTCCTTAGAGTTGGTTTCTGAGATGAGACTGTCCGGAAGCAAACCAAACTCTACTCCTCTAGAGTTCAATCACAAGCTTACCTCTATTGACTATGACAGATGCATCAATGCAATCAATGATGATAAACCACTTGAAGATTGTGGAAACTGGAAAGTATCAAAGACTAGTGGGAAGACTATTATACCTAACCATGACTAGGCCAGACATTGCCTTTGTGGTTCAGGTACTCAGTCAATTTATGCACTCACCCAAACACTCTCACATGGATGCAGCACTAAGAGTGGTGAGATATGTCAAAGGAACAACCGGTCTTGGTCTACTCATGCCTAGCAAAACTACCACATAACTAGTGGCATACTGTGATGCAGATTGGGGTGGTTGTGTGGAGACCAGAAAATACTGGTTATGTGATAAAACTTGGTGAAGCTATGATCTCATGGAAGTCTATGAAGCAGAATATTGTCTCTAAAAGCTCTGCGGAAGCTGAATTCAGAAGCATGGCTACTACAGTAGCTGAGGTGGTCTGGCTAAAAGGACTATTCTCTGAATTAGGAGTTGAAATAACTACAGTCGACAACCATTTTGTATGGGAGAAGATACTTGAAGGTCTGATACAAACTCAACACATAAGCACCAAAGAACAACAAGCAAACTTGCCAACAAAGGGTCTTTGTAAACCACAACATGATTTCTTGATTGACAAGCTGGAAATGAAAAATGTGTTTCAATCCTCAGCTTGAGGGGGAGTGTTGAAGCTATACAAGTCAAGGGAAGCTAGACTGTTAAATTAACAAACTATCTTGTATTAGTTAGTTAGTTAACTGTCAGTTAAGTTGTTAATTAGTTGCTAATGACAGATTAGAAAGAGTCGGTGGACTCTAATCTCATTGTAGTCTATAAATAGGAGTAGAGTAGAAGCAATTACTTATTACTGTACATTTTATCCTTTCTTCAGCTTCAATGTAACAGTTCTTTCGATTTGTGTCTCTTTTCAGCTCCCATTAATGGATGGAATTAAAACAAAACAAGCAAACAAAAAAAGGATTGAATTTGTTCAAGCTTCCTCAACAATGTCGGCGCAGAGAAATCATATGGGTTGAGCACAAACAAAGAGAGGTACACTCTCCAATTAATCTACTTAGTTCACTGGTAGCTAGCTTCAATTAGGTAACTGCCATATCCTTTTATACTTGCATCTCATTTTATGATGATCGAGGTCAAAAAGGACCATTCTATTTGTATCACTTGCTTTTATCAGAATCAAATTTGTGCTTGACTTATATGGGCAAAGGGGCAAGGATAAGCGAAGGATCCTCCCTCACCACCTTCCACTTTCTCGAATCCCCAACCAACCACCTACCATGGTAACTATCTTTCTTAAATCATCGTAAGATCTTTGACCCGAATGGTTTAAATACTTGGCAAACAAGGTCTCCTTAGGCAAGCTAGGGTTATCAAAAGAGGGCTCATTGTTAGAAGAAGAGAACAAATATGGGAAATTTGAAACAGATAATTGGATACCAGCCACCAGAGGTGGTTGTGACATAGGCTAGGGTTCACTCCAGATGAGTTATTTTATAAATTTGACCATTTTCCCTTTAATTTATAATATTATACTATAAGTGGGAAGCTTCTAACCTCAAAGTTGAATTACGAAAATACCCTTCACTATTTTTTTATTAAATAAATAATGAAAAGTTAATTAGACCAAATTATATGGGTACACTTTTCAAGTTTAGATGACATTGAATAATCATCTCAATTTTTTTGACTATTCTTTAAATTGAGCATGTAAGTCTTTTCACATTAATTTTTTTGTTTATCATCATACACATATTTTAATATTATCATTATCTATATATATACTAATTTACACCGGACATAATACTTATTAGAGACATGTTTTGATTATCTAGATTGTTATAAAAAAATATTACCAATTAAATTAGGATACATGTGCGTGGCACGTGGCCAGAAACTAGTAAACACCTATATTTGTAAGTCACATTAAAGTATGTTACTTTTTATAAATTAAAAATAATATATAATTTTTATTAAGACCCTAATTAGGATAGTGCAACTTATATTGGACCCTTTTCCGATTAGAGAAATTTCAATAAATAATAGTGGTGGTTCCATATCAGAGTGCAAAACGCAAAGTGCAAAGAAACTAATGAGATGGTGGAAGTGGTGGTGGGAGAAGGAAGTCAGGTCAAATTAGCTGAAAATCGGCTTAGCAAATCTGGAGTCCCTTGTCAGGTATATTCGAATAATAATAAATTCATGTATGACCAAAGTTGTATATATAAGGATAATTTGTTTCGACATGTAGGGCTTGTGATTGGGAATTTAAGTGGGAAATCAGATCGAGGATTTATATTTGACTTAATTTCAACACCGTTGAATGACAACGCTGAGCCGGCATGTTTCATAATTAGCGGGCTAAAGATGATCGGAAAAGGAATCCAAAGGGAAGTCGCTCCCTCATTCTTCCGCATTGTTTATTGACAAAGATTGGCTTGCATTCATGGCACTTCCGTCACCACGACATAAATGCAGTATATTAAAGAACGATTTTGCGAAACCGCAGCTGGTCTTTTTTATACTTAACCCTTTTTGGAATAACTGGTAATTTATTGGTTTGTTATGCTTCCAATGGTTGTCATAGTTCCAACCTAATTTATCCGCTTGGGTCCCGGTCTTTCAAAAGTCACTCTTAGTCAACTAGTGTAGAGCGAAACCAAAACCCTCTTTTAGGTGCATTAACCTAAGATGATCCAATACCCAAGGTGTAGTGGGCCCATTAGAAGACCACCTTGTGTCTAATTGGCTCACGGTCAATATAAGACGATCAACCAACTATTTGTTAAATTTTAAGGATATGTATGTCGATTTGTGCGTACCATTGTCCCTTGGGGTTGGGTTTTTATTTTTATAGGTAGTTTCTTTGTTGAAGTCAAAGGAAGACCCTTCTCATCTGGAAGAAATTCAAAAGTATCAAGAAGTTTGGGAATGGAGATTTCATATGGAAGCTTAGTTTAGTTTACCATTATACCCCTCCGTGGGACTGATTTTATTTTCCATTTCCCTCATTATGTATCCCATTTTGGTTTATTCATAAAGGTTTGTATAAATATATTTTTTGGGGCAATGGAACGTATCACAAACGATATACACATCCTTCAAACGTTATGCGTACCTTTTGCTTAAAAGGTCACATGTATGTTAGGATGCGTTATATATTGTTTATATGCTAAATGTTACAAATTTTGTTTCGTTTGTGCTTGTTTTACTTACGTGTTATATACATATGTTTTGCTTTAAATATGATTGGTCCATTATTCCATTCCAAAGTCTTAAAACGTTGTTTGGCATATTAACTCAATTTTTTTATCCCTCCCGATATTTGAGTCCATTATCATAATTCGTTAAAATCACTCAAGTTTCGAGTTCATTAAATCTTCAAAAGGATTGTCGGGTCATCACTCAAATTCACGTTGACCTCGTTGTTCTTGAAAATTATTTTCCACACCTACCTAGCCGGCGTTACTAATTATTCCGTCAGTTTCATGTCAATTTTAAGACGTCTTTATTCTCAAAAGGGCTTTTCAATTGAACCTTCCAAAAAGTTAACATTTGAATCTTTACTCAAATTATATAGTTTGCTTTGTTCAAATTCCTTTCTTTCGTTAAAATTTTAGTTCACAAAATGATCAAAGTTTTTCCATTTTTGTCACCCTTTTAGAGTCTTTTGTTCTTCAAATTTTGGACTAATTTGTTTTAAGCAAAACAAATGTTATTTGTTTTATATGTTACTTTGGTTGATTATTATGATTAATGGACTAACTCTCTTATTTTTTGAGTTGTTTTTAGAAGGAGAGACTGATTTGTGTTGTTATCAAACTTGCTCATTTCACCAAAGTACCCGCTGACAGAACATTCATATTTTACACGGTCTAAGGTCAAGGAAATTTCTACAGACTCTTTATTTCTTACTTGGACTACTAAGAGGACTCGTTCAAAAATGGATTCCACTATCAACACGGTTGCTTCGTCCGAAATGATCCCCACTTCATCTATCGCGGACAATCCTAGCACCTCGATAGCAACAAAATCACCCATGAAAGTCATTGCTCGTCTAGAGCGACAAATCGGTGAACTAAATATCTTGTTAACACAATACCAAGCTGCTTTTCAAAACTTACCACCTGATGCTCGCCAAAAAGGACCCATGCCACCTTCTTTTCCAACTTCGAGTGAGCTTAATCAAGGAGATCATTTCACTACCTTTCAGCAAACTCAAGGTGCTTCACTCACTCATTCAACTCAGGATACTCCTCTTGTGTACACATTTGCTCCTCCAAAAGCTCCAACGGTAACACATCATGCTCCACCCGTGTACATTTATGTCACTGCTCCACCTATTACTAAGGCTCAGGAGTTTCACCGCCAAGATGTTAATCACTATGTTGAAATTGAAAATGATGCAAAATCAATTGATGCTGAAATGATGAATAGGAAGATGAAAAGCTTAGAAGATGCTATGAGAGGTCTTCGTGGGTTCGATAGTAGCCAGAGTGTGAGATATGAAGAGTTGTGCACATTCCCCGAAGTTGAGCTTCCACCTGGTTACAAGATTCCAAAGTTTAAAAAGTTCAGTGGATCAGGAAATCCTTTCTTCCATTTGAAAATTTACTGTGAGAAGTTGATTGGCGTTGGAAACAACGAAGGGATAAGAATCAAGCTATTCAATCAAAGTCTGACTGGAAAAGCCTTGGAGTGGTACTCAAAGTAAGATGTGACTAAATGGCGTACTTGGGATGATCTAGCGAATGCTTTTGTGGATCACTACAAGTTTCATGTTCAGATCGCTCCTGATAGAATAACTATTACCAAGCTAAAACCAAAGTCAACTGAATCCTTTCGAGAATATGCCATTCGTTGGAGGGAAGAAGCTGTTAGGGTGCACCCACCTATGGAAGAATCATAAATGATCACATACTTTATTCAAGCTCAGGACTCAGAATATTATGAACGAATGGTGACAATGAGTGGAAAGACATTTGCTGAAGTTATCAAAGCTGGAGAAATGATTGAAGACGGTCTCAAGACTGGCAGAATAACAAGCTTTACCTCATCTCAGTTCGTTAACAGGGCCCATCAAACTGGTTCCTTTGGAAGTGGAAAGAAAAAAGAGAAAGAAGTTATGATGTTAACGACTCGGGGAGCAACCTCATATAACCGTCAACCACCTCCAGGCTATCCTGATTCACAATATCATGTCTACAAAAATTAAGCAACATTTCATTCTCCACGACCAATGCAAAATCCTCGAAACAATGCACCTCGTACCAATTTTGAGAGAAAGCCTCCCTGAGTCTTCACTCCATTGTGTGAGACACAGACTCAACTTTTTGAGAGTTTGAAAGAGGCAGGAATACTCCATCCAGTGGAAGCAAAGACTGTGAATACTTCAACCGAGTGGTATGACCCAAATAAGCGTTGTGCTTATCATTCAGGAGTTGTTGGACATGATACCGAGAAATGTATCACTCTCAAACACAAAATCCAAGATCTGATTGACGACAAGGTGGTAAAACTTGCTCAAGCTCCACAAAATGTGAACACCAATCCACTACCCAAGCACAAGGAGTAGTTGTTGGCATAATTAGTTGCAAAGAAGAATGAAGTTTTGTGGAAATCACACTTTTGGCGTCTTCTGGTCTTGCATTTCAAATTTGTTGCTTTATTTCCTTGTAATCGCACTTTATCATTTTTGTTTTCTTTGTGATCGTACGTTGGTTTGATTTTATTTGTAAGCCCTTTTATCTGTAATGTGGAACTACGTTTGACCTGATTTCCCTAGTGGAATACGTAGGCGGCCTTCACTGGCTTTGGTCACGTTATGAAAAATATTTCAATTTCTCTTTATTTTTGAACTACGTTTGACCTGATTCCTGCTCAGCGGGATATGTAGGCACCACACTGACTCAGTCATATTCCCCGTAAGATTTCCATTTTTCTTTATAATAGAAACTGGCAGAATTTTGAGAGGATCTCAAAATTCGTTAGAAAAGGACTTTTTCCAACAAGCCAGAATCAAGGATCACTTCAGAGTTGCAACTGGGGCAGAATTTTTGAGATTCACTCAAAAATTCAACTAAAAACTACAGAAAGTTCAAAAGTTATGTTATGTTTTCAATCGGCGCAGAATTTTTGCGGAGGGTCCTAAAAAATTCTATCAAACGACATTTCGAGATCAGACAAGCTTGTAAACCAGACGTAAAGGAGCATCGGGATGGCAAAGAAAAGCCAACATGAATCAGTCTCTCAAAACTAAGATTTTTTCTTTGGATGCAGGAACTACAAAGTTACAAGGCATCATTAGACCCATAGTGGCCTCGTCATAGCTCAGATGATTTCTACTCTTACTCATCTTCTAAAAAATTTCCTTTCACTTTATTGTAACTTACACATTCTCAATTTTACAGATGAAATAGTTTGGCACAATGGCGAAGACCATAAGACGTTATCCAGGCCAATATAAGCCGAACAACTTCATTTGAAAACTTATCTTTTACTTTGATAATTTTATTTTGTTACTAATTACATATGAACTCTGCAGGTGTCGTTAGAATGGGAGTCAGAATTCCAAAAAGTCTTTTCAATTTTTGAAGGATCAGTCCGGATGTTCACCAGAAGAGGGACATGAACCAATACTTTTCAAAGATGTTATTATGAAGGATTCCCGACACCAAGGATCTAATCCAACAAGCTAACTCTTATCCTCTATTTTATGTTGAAGAACTTTGTCCTCCGTTATTTCAAATCTCTTGTCTTTTTTATGGCAAATCTTATGTTCTTCGAGAAATTTGTTAAAGTTTTTAGTTCTAACTACGTCAGATCTGACTTCTTGTTCCAGCAAGATACGTAGGCAATCCTCTATAAGGATTCAGTCTTCCTACTGTTTCAAATAATAGACCTTAGAGGAAACTGGGGCATGTTTTTGAATCAGTCATTCTTTTCTTTTTTACAAATTATTTCAGTTAAGTACCCTTGGACTGGAAACAGGGGCAACTTTTGAAATAGTTCAAAGTCTTCAAAAGCTTCGTTCAAATTCAAGTTTCAAAGATATCCTTTATCAACCAATCATCTCTTTACAAGAGATCCATTTAAAGTAGGGGCACACCTTATGTGATACCCCTAATCGGTCATTAGCACCCCCTTTCAATGTTAAAAGCTCTCAAAGCGTTCTTCCCAAATCATGCATTCTTTATGGCTACCAAATCTTCATGACGCGTTTAAAAGTCTCGACATTTGTTAATATCTCAGTTCTTAACTAACAAATTTTCTATGAGCACAGGGACGACAAAGTTTTAATGACAACCAGAGATGTTACCGGCTTCACAAACTATGAGAAGCTAATCAAATTACTATGTTATAACCTTACTCCCTATTTTTGAGATTTGTTCTTTATCATTAGAGCATTATATTGGAGCGTCACTTCCTTCAACGTGACACGTTATTATATTGGAGCGTCACTTCCTTCAACGTGACACGTTAAATTATTGGAGCGTCACTTTCTTCAACGTGACACGTTATATTATTGGAGCGTCACTTCCTTCAACGTGACATATTATATTATTGGATTGTCATTTCCTTCAATGTGATACATTATATTATTGGAACTTCACTTCCTTCAACGTAACACGTTATATTAATGGAGAGTCACTTCCTTCAATGTGACACGTTAAATTTTTATTGGAGCGTCACTTCCTTCAACTTGACACGTTATATTATTGGAGTGTCACTTCCTTCAATGTGATACGTTAAATTTTTATTGGAGCGTCACTTCCTTCAACGTGACACGTTATATTATTGGAGCGTCACTTCCTTTAATGTGATATGTTAAATTATTGGAGCATCACTTCCTTCAACATGACACGTTATATTATTGGAGCGTCACTTCCTTCAACGTGACATATTATATTATTAGAGCGTCACTTCCTTCAATGTGATACATTATATTATTGGAGCGTCACTTCTTTCAACGTGACACATTATATTATTGGAGCGTCACTTCTTTCAACATGACATATTATATTATTGGAGCTTCACTTCCTTCAATGTGATACGTTAAATTATTATTGAAGCGTCACTTCCTTCAACGTGACACGTTATATTTTTGGAGCATCACTTCCTTCAACGTGACACGTTAATTTTTTATTGGAGCGTCACTCCTTTCAACGTGACACGTTAAATTTTTATTGGAGCGTCACCGTCCTGAACGTGACACGTTATATTATATTGAACAATCACTTCACTCAAAGTGACGCGTTATTATTATATTGGGACATTACCTCACTTAAGCACAAAGTTATATTATATTGAGAAATTACCTCCCTAAAAAGTGACACATCGGGACGTCACCTCCCTAAAAAGGTGACACATTGGGATGTCACCTCCCTAAAAAGTGACATGTTGGGAAGTCACCTCCCTAAAAAGTGACACGTTATATTATGTTATTGAATCATCACCTCGTTTAAATTGACACATCACTTTGGATCATCACTTCCTTCAAAAGCAATACACTTGAAATTGGATCGTCATCTCCTTCAGTATGACATGTTAAACAAGGTTTGCACGAATTGTATTTGTATTTATGTTATATTTTCTACTGACAACTTTTTCTAGACTTTGCAATACACGTAGTGGATTACGTCAAAATAGGACGCAGCACAACGTGGAATTTTTTCTTAGCAGCGAACTGGGACATAGTCTAAAGAGGAATATCAAACTCTTAGGACGCGAGTTGAGGAGCGACTTCCACCACAATCAAACCACATCCCGATCATTAGGCATGTGGGTTTTTCTTAGGTTTAATAGTTTCAGTTTCGCCTTCTGTGAAATTTTCAACTCTCACCGGATGCAAATTTTCAAATTCGAGTGACAATACACCTAGAGCTTTGGAAGTTATGTCCATGTAAGTTCTTACCTATGAGTGTGAAGGGCCCCGCATTCATAGTTGAGATGTTTGCAAGCCTCTTTTCCACGCTCAATTCATTTGTCACTCATCCTTAAGCTAAAGGGATTTCTGCATACGAGATTTCCTTTTCAACTGATTGAGTCGAACTACAAGCAGTCTGATTCCCAGAGTTTAGAAATATGTAGGCGGGCTCGGTGTTGAAAACTCGACTGTATTCCAATAAACCACTTCTCACTCTATTCTCGAGCTTTTCGGTCTCTCCATACTTCGACACCGGAATAGCTTTTGGAATTCTTTGAAAATCGTGCTTAAAATCAAGCATTTCGAACCACTAGTGGCCTGAGTTCTCATGTAATCTGAGATAAGTAGGAAACCCAATACCAGGGTCCGACCATAATTCTTCAAAAAAATCCTTACCGTTCGCCGTTCAGAAGAGATGAATTAGTGGTCGACAAAATTGGATTCGTCAATTTCGTTTGCCTCGAATCTCTTTCATCGATCCTAAGCAAACGAGGGGCAGTTATTGACACCCAATTTTGACTCTCCCCAATTTAATTAATTTTCAAGCTTCTTCAATTTCAAACAATTTGAAATAATTGTTTTCAAAAATCAAAAATATTTTCAAAATTATTATTCAAGGTAATTTTGTCATTTTTCCTGTAAAATACATTTCTATATATTTATAATATAAAGTTTCATATATTTATTACTTTGAATAAATATTTGGAAGAACCTAAAATTATGTTCAAATTAAGTAGGCATTTTATTTCCTTTAAAATTATTAATTCGTTAGTCTAATAAATGA
The DNA here is from genome assembly GCA_029582245.1 of Solanum etuberosum. NCBI lineage: Eukaryota > Viridiplantae > Streptophyta > Magnoliopsida > Solanales > Solanaceae > Solanum > Solanum etuberosum. Next base: position 16,591 of record JAJONR010000929.1, read on the forward strand.
TCTTTTCATCTCAAAATAATTATTTTGTGTTGTGGAAGTTAAGAAGTTTAAATAATTAATTAGATTTTTTATAATTTATCTCGTTTCCGTTTTGTCGAATTTGGTGAAAATGTGAACCAAGGGACCTATTCCCTCTTGAAATTCAATTGGACCTCTAACTTAGTAAAATCAGCCTATATTTGGCCCATTTTCAATGACCAGCCCACTCTTGTTCTAAAAAAAAAACACCCAGACCCATTTTGTTCTTCTTCATTCCAACAAGATGCGCTCAACGCTCAAACTCCAACAAACGAACGAGTCCTAATTCCCAATTTTATCTGTCATTTCTCCTTCAATTCGTACTCTCCGCCTGCATAGTACGAGCTCGAAGACGCCTCAAGCTTCCAGCGATGCATTCCTCAACGGTAATATCCTTCTGATTTTCGATTTTCCTTTTCCAATTTCGTTCAAAATAGTACGAATTCGTACACCTTATCCTCTAAGATTTTTGAATTTGGGATTCTCTTCTCCCACATCGGTTCTATCCTAGAAATTCCCCTCAAATCTCTCCTCTAAAAATCCCGAGGAGACGGTTTGGAGACCTAAGAGTACCCCTATAAGGTTTGGGAATTCGGAGTCGTCTTCTCAACTCGTCGTTTTAGTTCGCTGCCCGGAAAGAGGTAAATTCTTTCTTAGCTTTGTTTTATTTAATTCCCAGCTGTTCTATGTTTTCTATTTATTATGTGTTCTTAGCTTTGCTTTAGTTTTTATGTGTTAGACTTTGGTTTGACATTTTAGTACCTAATAATATTTTCCTTGTTCTTACTGTTAATATTTTGTTATAAATTTTCCTGGTGTTCTGTTCGTGTTGCTCATCTGAGATTAGTTCTAAAGGTTATTGTTTATCTTGGTTTTAGTCCTTGCATTCCTTCTTGTAAACAATAAACATCTGGATTCGTGTTTACACATCTTATTTATAGAAATATCAAATATATAGTTCAGGTTCTCTGTTAAGAGTTGTTTTGAAAGTTATACTTTTCTAGCGTTTCCTTTGGTCTGATGGTTCTATTGCTCATCTTCTTCATAGTTGATATTTGTTCAAGTTTTAATTTGCTAGTAACCTGTTTTGGTATAATTTCGAGTCCATAACAGTAATTGTTGCTTTAAAATGAATTCTAAGTCTATGAATCTTCTTAAAATGTGCCTTTGTTTCGTTTAAATCTAAACTTATTCTTGGTGGTTGCGTCTTAACTTGTTTTTCTTTCCTTAAAGCTCGCTGTCTCTCTTATTTGTTTGAGTTTCAATTCCTCTTTCTATCTGCTTTGATTTTAATGTTGAACATGTTCATCGGGGTTAGCAGTTTAAGACTTGGAATGATCTAATGTTGTTTGATAATATTTTGGTCTATCTAGTCTTGTATCTTGCAGTAATTCACATCTTATGATTAAAATCGCGACATGTTGTTTTCATTAGATTTGAACCTACCTTGGTTACTTCTTCTTAGTCTTTCTTTCTTTGTATGTTAAATCGAAGAGATTCAATAGTCAAGACTGTCTTATTTTGATTATTTTATCACTTCTAAGATGATTTAAGGCCTTGTAGTAAGAATTCCAGAAAAAAGAAAAGGGTTACTGTTCGCATTTTGAGAACTAAAGTAGTCTATATTGACTTATAGCTATACTCCCTGTTGTGATGGCTAAATCAGCCCGAATATGAATTTGTTCGTTTATTTTCTCTCTTCCTCGTGTATTAGTTTACACCTACCAATGTGTTTCCAAACCATGATTAAGAGAATGATTTGCTTTCTATGTGTTCACATCCATGTGTCACTGCTTTATTTTGTTAAGTCAGTGACCAAAATGTTGAAGCACAGACACATTTTAGTCAGGTTAGGTTACCGGCTTAGAGGCAAACATGGAGAAGTCCCACATTTTTATAATAAAGGTAATTGGGGAGACTAAAGAAGGAATACTCAATAGAATTGAATTTACACTTAGCTCATTTCAATCAGATACCTGGGATTACCTCTGTTCTCAGAAGTGGTCAAAGATGAAATGTCATCAATTGATTGCCAAAATAACCCAGCGGATAACTGTCACTTATTCGAAGAAGTTATCATACACATGAAGATTACAAGTGATAACATCAGTCCTATATTCGTTACATAGCGCTTTTGGAGATTTGTCTTTGTACTACCCCAAAATGTTGTTTAAGAGCTGAATAAAATTTGTAAACACCTATATTTGTAAGTCACACTAAAGTCTGTTACTTTTTATAAATTAAAAATAATATATATTTTTTATTAACACCCTAATTAGGATAGTGCAACTTATATTGGACCCTTTTCCGATTAGAGAAATTTCAATAAATAATAGTGGTGGTTCCATATCAGAGTGCAAAGCTCAAAGTGCAAAGAAAAGAAAGAGATGGTGAAAGTAGTAGTTGGAGAAGAAAGTCAGGTCAAATTAGCTGAAAATCGGCTTAGCAAATCTGGAGTCCCTTGTCAGGTATATTAGAAAAATAATAAATTCATGTATGAATGACCAAAGCTGTATATATATATATATATATAAGGATAATTTGTTTCGACAGGTAGGGCTTGTAATTGGGAATTTAAGTGGAAAATTAGATCGAGGATTCATATTCGATTTAATCCCAACACCGCTGAATGACAATGGTGAGCCGGCATGTTCCATAATTGACGGGGCTAAAGATGATCGGAAAAAAGCACCCAAAGGGAAGTCGCTCCCTCATTCTTCCGCATTGTTTATTGACAAAGATTGGCTTGCTGAACACGCTCGTCAGGTTCACTTTTTACCCTTCTCTGTTTTATAATTACAAATTCACATTCTACAGCACTAGAAATATATTAGGTTACGGCTTCTCCTATCCACCCACTGCCAAATTGTGTGGAAGAATTTGTATGAACTACTCTGGGGATCCATGTATTTTATTTTTTTGATAACCATGATGTTTGGTCAAGCTTGCACACATCTTGACTAATTCCATAATTTTTCAGCCTCCTCTCACTAGTAATATGTATTAGGTAATTCTGTCTACCAAGGTTAGGCCAGATGAGAAGAAATCACCTAGTGTTTTGTATCTACTGAGATTTGAACTTGAGACTTCATGGTTCTGAACTCACTTCATTAACCACTAGGCCACACCCTTGGGTGCGGGAGATCCATGTATTTTCCTCAAATTAATCTATGTGAGCCTATACTACTAGCCCGTTATTTGCATATTACTATGAATTGCATAAGGCAAAAAGTATATGAAAGCACCTAGTGTTCGCTAGGGACTTTGCGGCGAAGTGCAATTCAGGTATGGGATTGATTTAAAATAGGTGCATATGAAGAGAGAAAAAATGTGATACAACAACAACTATGACTCAGATCCAAACAAACAAGTTGGGTAGGCTATATGAATCCTTGCAAACCATTTTTCTCCATTTCAATTCATTTCAGGACAACATTGTACAAAAGGAAAATATAAAAAACGAGTCCACAAATAAGATTTTGTCCATTTCTTCTGCATTTGTTGATGTTTCTTCCGTTAAAGGAGATTCGAGAAAGGATGGAATAGGAAGACATGTTTCCAAACGTACTTTCATTTAAGAGAATATTTTTTGTGTAGAAAGTCTCAAATTCAGGATCTTCTGCTATGCTAATTTCTTGAGAAATGAAGTCGAATGGTCCTTTGACCTTCGTTTGATTCCGCGAAAGCCGTAGCCCTTTAATTGCTTAGGGGAATCGGCCGAAGGCTCCGCAACATGTTGGTGAGCTTTTAGATCCCGCCATTAAAAAGTATATTCTAATCCTAACTGACATGTATGTTGTAAAGTCCATATTCATTTAGTTCAGAACCATTTTAAAATCTTTGATTCAGATGCTAAAATGTAGTCGCAAGTTTCCGGTATAGATTTGTGATTAGTTCTCGAATCCTAGATGTCTAATATTTATTCCTCTTCACAAACACATCATATATGATATCTTTTTTTTGGTGGTATCTAGTCATCTCTTGGGTTGTGTGGAAGAAAGAAACCATAGGTGTTCTGATGGGGCATCAACTCCAACTCAATCCCAGGAAGCTAGATGCTTAGTTGTTTTGAAAGCTAGATGCTTAGTTGTTTTGTTTAGCTGAAATTTCCTACTCCTGATAGCATCGACAGTTTTTTGGGGATTTGTTAGCTCCATGGTACTAGTTGAGTTTTTTTGTAATAGAAGCTAACATGTTTTTTTTTTTTTGCTTCAAAAGCCTATTGGCTTTTGCGTTTGTAATTTGATACCTTCCAGTTGTCATATATCAATGACAATATCTTACTTCATCTAAAAAAAATATGATATCTTTATTTGGTAAAAATCACCTATGATATCTTCTAACAGTCAAATATAATGTTACTGGCTGTATATAATGTTTAGTGCTGCCCTTTGCTTGACAGAGCTTGTGGGTGTTGAGGTGCATGTAGTAGCACCTTGATGCCTGCACTAACGTGCCTTTCATTTTCTGTGATGTCCGCAAACTATGCAACAGAAATGCTTCTACTGCTGCTATACTGTGTGATGCAAATACCTCCTCTATTTGACAAACTACCATATGTTTTCTTAACTCTGTAGCCTTGTATATGAACTTTGTTTGGAAGAATATTCAAATGGGTATAGTGGATTTAAGAAATATCTCTCGTCCTAACTATCTGGGTGTTGTGCTGGCAACTTGTCAATTGACACTAACTTCAGATTTCATGGAAAAGGCCATCATAGTGAATCATCAAAAATATTATGAATCATGTAAATCCTATGTAGAGCTTATGCTTTAATATATGCATCTTTCAGGTTGGGAGAATGCTAGTGGGTGGCGTGAAGGTGGTTGGCATCTATGTGTGGACCAATGAGAGCTCATTCAAAAATTCAACCATCACGCTTTGTCAGGTTTACTATCATAACTTGAAGTCAACGCTATATTTTCCTCTCTGTACCTGAGGCTCTACCATAACTGCACTATTGTGTTATTTTCTGGAATAGGAGGCTCTCATGTAGTAAGTCTCGGTTGTTATGCCTTTTACGGTGAAGTTAACTTACCTTCCAGAAAATGTTTAATGAAACATGAAACTTATAATTTCCATTACTCATAATTAGTTTTCGATGTTAACTTCTGTCATTATTTGTATTCTTGCTCTCTTTCTCACTTGCTTATGGAATAACTGTACAGGCTGCAAAAGCAGTTGCTGAAGCGGCCCCTTCATTGGAAGTGGATTGGGATGAAAGATTGCTTGTGCACATTGGTTACAGTCCCTTGAGGTAATCTTGTCTAACTATGTGTTCTTACATTCAAATAGGCCTTCCTTTTCAAAAACATATTCGAATCGGCCCTTATTGTTGATTTAAGAGATAAGATGTATTCCAGGTGGACATGTCGAAATTGCTCGTTGGCTTCAAATATTACATCAGGCAATTTACGACCTTGTGATTTCAAAATGGGAAAAATTCTGAGTACTCGTCAGGCATTCCGATGCACATATGACTTTGATTTGAGGTGAACTTTTGTTTGCTAGAATTGCTCATTTTTTAAATCATTCTTTGGTGTATTGGACTGAACATGAGTTTTGATTTCATAGTGCCACATTTCAAACCAAAAAGGAAATTCCAACTATCTCAAGCAACTCATTTGTTCGTTATTCTAATTGCATGATTGTTTGTTAGGATATTTCTTTTTTGGCATGACAACATTGATAAGGAGGCAAAAACTTCCTCCCCTTTTCCCCTGGCACTAGAGAAAGGTTGGAGAAGTGCCATATTAATGTCGTTGAAGAACGTTAGCCAAAATTGTGAGTGAAAAATGGCTTGTCTCAAATATTGGGCAACTTTCGTTGTTGAGCTATTGGCTTGTATCACACTATGGCTTTTGGTTTATTTTTCTGCACTAGTATGACAGAAGAAAGAAAGAAATATTTTTTTTTGGGGGGTGGGGAGGGGGTGGTGGTGGTAGTGGTGGTGGGTGGTGGGTGAGTAGGCCTTTTTGATCAAGTGGTATGCAATAAAACTGTTCAACATTTCCTTTGGTTGGTTGCAGCCATTTTATATTAGTTAGGGTCATTTTGTCGTAATAAAGGTGTGATTGGAAAACTATTATCCCTCCATGTTATGATGAACTGGAGGTTGCATCTAGAGTAGATCCTTTCTCTTCTTTGTTTTGTAGCTTTGCACTTCCTTTTCTTGTGATCCCTATATGGTATATCTCCCCACACAAGCTTAGTAAACCCACTGTACCAGTGGAAACAATTCAGTTTTGTGACTTTCATAAAAATAGAGATATGTCAAATATGATATTTTCTGCCAGAATCATGGCTCTTAATGACTGTTTCCAGGACTTTGTGTTACCATCCCCACGTTTATGTTCGCAAAAATGATTCATTTCAAACTTGTGCTACCTTGTTAGTACCGCCATATAACTCATGAAGTGTTTTCCGTAATCCTACCTTCTGATTTTAAGTACTCAAATCAATTATGTTTGTTTATTCTTTTTACTGAATTTCTTAGAGATCTCAGAGAAATTCAGAAAAACGTCTCACAATTGAGCAACATGTTTCCAGGTTGCCCATATACCAGGGTTCAAGTAGCAAAAGATTGGTTGACATTCTTCATCATGGGATTTCAATTCATGCCAAAGAGCTAAAAGGTGCCAAAGCATTGATTGATGGGAAATTGGTAATGAACTCTAGACTGGTGGCATGAGTCTAGATCAACCACTATTTTTAAACTTGGATGGTAGTTTTCCTCTTAAAGCATCCTCATGGCTACTCCTTACGATTTCACTACCTCATGTTGCAACTTGTTTTTTCTCTTTCTTTCATTTTAATTAATTGCTAACAGAAAATATTTACTCTAAACAGTGCTAGTTCTTGAGTAGTGACATATCAAATGGGCCTTAAAATATGATATAGGCTGCTACTCTATACTTGATTTGCTTGCTTGTCCTCTATCAAAATATGAGCCCGGTCTCTTTCCTTAGATATTATGTTTGGCAATTTTCACCTTTTTTCTTTCATTTCTAGGCAAATGAGGATGAGCAATTTGATTTAGGTGGTGTACATGATGTTGAATTTCTCCTACCTTTCATGGAAGATAAGTATTTGGAAGGTTTGTAAACATTCTCCAATTTACACAATTAGCCTTTCTTTTGAAGTTGATGAAGTGAGTTAGTTGCTATACAGTAATTTCTTTCTTTCCGTCATTCATCTCCTTTTTATTGTGAAGTATGCAGCCAAAAAGAGATTACAGGTCTTCTAGTCTTCAGCGGCTCTGTCTGCTCCTATGCTTACTCAAATTCCAAGGAACCATCTTCTCAAGCTTTGGCTGACATAAAGGTATTTTAACTTTGTATTTGACGTTGTTTGTTCCCTACATTAAGGACTAAAAAGTTCAGTAAATCTGTTCTTACTTATCTGTTGCATTCATGGATGTTAAGATGTTCTATTAGATTTCAGTCCATTTTTTGGGCTTCAAAAAGCCATATTATCAGAGCATATTAGACGGATTACTCGAAGCAGAGAGATTCATTTGTATTTTCTCCATAAAATCACAGGCATCGTACACCTGGTTCTGGATTTAACAGTGATTTTTATATCAAAAAGGGAATATTTTACTATTTGGGTTAGAGTGAACTTGGTTTTAGCTTACATTTGTTCTGCATAATGCTAGAACGTAGATCCTGGTTGTCTCAAGGATTTTTTTTCTCCAGCATTTAACATCTGGTCTTCTTGGTGTTTAGGAAGACATAATTAAGAGTCTAAGAAGCAGGTTAGATATCATGTGTGATGAGGCAGACAGGAAATCAGATTCTAAAGAGGACAGAACTGAAGAGAGCAACAACCAGATATTAAGTGGGAGTGCAGTTCTGCAACTTGATTTACAGTTACAGAGGTATAACACAGTGTAATGGTATCTATTCTCTCCTCTAGATGTCCAGATTTAACCCTGCACACTTATTTTTCACCATGGCATCGACATCTGTTTGCAAAATTCTCTAGTTCTTTATTTTTTTTCTGGTACGGACTTTAGTATTTTAATGAGATTTAATTGTCTCTTTATAAACTTTATTCAAAATTGAGGATTTGATACTTCCTCCATTTTTCTGATGAAATTTGATACTTCCTCTACCATATTCTTATTGAGAACTACAAGAGTAATTTTGTCACTGGTCATACTTATGACTAAGGGTGCTTATGGCTCGGTTTGGTCCGGTTTATCGGTTTGTAAATATGCTAATTGTATTTCATTTTGCTAAACAACTTTGTAGTTATTACACTTTGACCTTTATCGTTAACTGGACGGTAGCAGTTGGCTTGTTAGCGATGCTGAAATGGTTTACTTTCTTTTTAAACAGAAAACATTGCAGTATGTCATTTCCTCGAAGAGTATTTTTACCCTGGCTGGCTGATACATTCCTCTGTGACTATATACAACCATCTGAATCAGTTGAGGTGAGTTAGTTGCACCCTTTATATTCTTTGGTGAAGCAAATTATACTACACTCAGCCGTATTTCTTTTATTTGTCTTCCATTAAACATAAATGACATTTTTTCCTTATATTATGTTGTTTTCTTGCCTTAAAGCAAAAGAAGTTACGCCTTTGATGTAGAAAGGTTGCTGGAATAGGCACTACTTCAAAGTCCTGTAATAACTATACTGAAGCTGCAGGCACTTTTGTCTTTGCGTGTTTGCAGCTCTAAAAGACAAACACTAGGAGTGTGGTTAATAGAATACATGATTCTTGTACATTTTTTCAGTAGGTGTTTCACCTCAAGGAATGTGTTTCTTGTGACAGTTTATTCATTTTTAGGATTAATAGTTGTCAAGAAAATCTAATACCTCTCTATAATGGTTGTAGTACTGAATGAAGCTCCTTCCTTGATCTCATTTTCATCATTATCACACTGGCTGAGTTCTTTAATGGGACATTTTGTTGTTTCTCTGTGATAATTGTATATGCGGTTGATCTGCCTTGGCAATTAAGTTGTCTATTTGGTAGAGAAGTGGTTTCAATGCAACTAAATATGTTGGTAATTTTGAGATTATGATTTCAACTCAACTCTGATGTGCTTGCTGTACTTTGAGTTAGGTTCTCGTGGATCATTTTGCCGAGCTCATGTCTCTAGAGTTCCCAAGTATTTCTTCAAAAATCTTGGAGCCTGAAGCTCCTGCATTGGTATCCACCACAAAATCATTTCGGGAGGTGTCAACCCCATATGCTCTACTACCTAAGTCAGACGATCCACTCTCAAATCAAAATAGAGTTGCTACAATCTTGAGAAGTGACCAGAAATCGACAAACCCAGCTGGTTTTAACTTCATGATAGCTGTTTTAGTTCTTGTTGTATCAGTTGTGGTATTTTTTGTTAGGTCATCATCCTAGGGAACACGGATGGTGCGAACAAAAAATATGTTAGAGATCAAATCTGATGATACTGTCTCATGCATGTACTAACTACTAAGGCTATCATTTACAATTCTACATCGACTCCAAATAATTTATTTTGGTGATAAAAATTCTACCATGGTACAAGTGTGGGTATACTATGTGTTATCAAAATGTCTGTTTTTGGTAATTATTTTTATTTATTAAGGGCATTTTGGTCATTTCAACTCACAACATTCTTTCCATGTTACTCCACGTAGCCACCGCTTTCATTGCGCGCGACATCCTTGCCTCTTTCCACATAGCTCTCATCTATCTATGGTAGAAAGAAGAAAAGATAGTCTTTTGAGCATCCATACCTTTTTCCACTTAGCTCTCGTAAAGAAGAAAAGATAAACACTTCCAGCTAGGGCCTGGCATAAAAATCGAAATACTGAATCGAATCGAACTTTTTCGGTATTTTGGTTTTCGGTATATATTTTCGTATTTTTTGGTATTTCGGTTCGATTTTCGATATGTGAATTGTATTATTCGGTATTTCGATTTATCGAAATATATTATATTATATTAATTATTAATATTAAATAATAAATAGGATATGCACAATAGGTCAAGTGACCACTGACCACGCTTTTTAGTTTTCATTTTTCCATCAACTGACCCTTGACCCTTAATAACGCCGCTTTCCAGTTTCCACTGACCCTTAACGCTTTTCCACTTCCACTTCCCACTTCCGGCGTCACCGGCCGACCAGCAAAAGCCACCAGCCGACCAGCGGAGCAGCACTCCAGCAGCAACAATCGGCAACCACCATCTGGCCCATAACAAAAAACCGAACTAACAAAAATCGAATCGAAAATTAGGGTTGTTCATGGTTATGGTTAAAAAAATCAAATCGAATCGCAATTCGAACCAAATCGATTAAAAAAATTGAAATTTGGTTTGGTTTTAGTTTTAATAAAAAAGAACTGCAAAAATAACCAAACGAACCGATAAATTAGATATATAAATTTATAATTATTTATATATTATTCATAAATAAAATATAAATATTTTGTTAAATTTTTAGTAACTTAAGTCTTTAACTTTATCATTTTCTCAACCCCAACACTTAAACTTTAATCCAACTATTATAATCCTAAGTCCAAGTCCATCAAAATTTATTAGTTTAGTCTATACCTATCATACCTTTCATAAGATAGTCACACTTTCTCTTAATTGAATCACTTTGTTCGTGTAATAATAACTCTAGTATTGCTTAATTGAACCAACAATAGCTTTTCTGGGGATTGTTCATGTACTAGGTGTTTGTGTCTATCAAGATACGTATGTCCTCAAAAAGTTATTACTTTCAAACCGAAAAAATCAGAAAAACTGAACCAAACCGACGGTTATTTTTTTCATTTGGTTTGGTTTTAGAAATTTAAAAAACCGACTAGATTGATTTGGTTTTGGGTTTAACCAATAGCCGATCCAAACCGAACCACGAACACCCCTAACCAAAATAACATAAATCGAACCGAAATAATAAAAACGGAACCGAAATAGGTGTTGGGTACACGTAGTAGTTCCAGCATTCTTCTTTTGTAGTATTGCTTCAATTTTTAGGTAATTTTCTATTCCCCCAATTATTTTTTAGCTTCGACTTCTTCTTAATATTTTACAGTTCAATTATTCATGCATTTACAATTTATAACTTTTAGCCTTCCGTCTTCGTAGTACTGTTTCATTTTCGCCGTTAATATTTAGCTTCGACTTGTTAATTTTTCATTCAAGTTCTTCATTTACAGTCGACTTCTTCGTCTAGTTTTTCATTCGAGTTCAATTATTCATGCATGTTTTGTTCATTTTCCCTTCATCAATAGAAAGACCCAGTATTTCCTTCTTGTCGGAAGAATATAAAAGTAAAACGAATTCGAGTAGTCTTTAAAATAGAGAACTAATAGATAGAAAATGATAGACGACGATTCGTAATAAAAAGAACGAGTAGACTGAAGGACAAAATAAATCACTGGCTTGCTTTTATCTCCTGTTATAAGTCTGGTATGTTTTCTAGAGCTCTATATTAATACCAACCGACTAAAATTATTAATGTTCTGATCTTCACACAAAATACATTTGATTGAGTTGAATAATTTCACCCATCAGAGCAGCTGGCAGCTGATAGCTGAAACTAAATTCTGATACAAGTGTATGGGTGGTCATTGTGCTTTATCAACAAAAAAAGCCTCATTACTTGTGAAATTTTGATGACCGAATCGAGTAGTATCTCAAAACAGTGGCATCAAGTTCAAGAGGTGGGGGTGATTTTTTCAAAACATGTTGCTTAGGGTTATAACCAACCGAATCCACTTCTTGAACTAGATGCTCTTATTGAGATAGTTCTTGATTTCGATTATCAAACTTCCACAAGTCCAATAACATTTTTGCCGTAACCTTGCCCTTCAAGTGAAGTAAGAATTCTGTCTTTACTATTTTTCATGCGCTGATGAGCCTTGCGTAGGCAGTACTCAGAAATCATTTCATGCTTATCTCTTGCAACCTTGTAAGCTGCTGGACATTTCGTTTTAGCAACATCTGATGGAGTCATAGGTTTCCTGCCGGAAGCAATTTCAAATGGACTCATCTCTATCATTGATGACTTATGCAGATTACAACAAAGTAATTCCACTAAATTTCTTTGGCTCACTGTCACATATATAGTGCCTCCCTCAGATATTCATTCCGTGGTTTATCCTTTCCATCTGACCACTTATTTGTGGGTGATTAATTAGCAGTAGAGAACTTCAAGTCGGTCCCCATCAGATTGAATAATGTTGTCCAGAACATGTTGTCTCTATCACTCACAATATCAATTGGTAACCCAAAGCAACTTAACCACATTTATGTAAAATAAGTCAATAGCTATATATTTCCGATGAACACAAGTTAGGTGCAGCAATAAAGATTGAATACTTTGAAAACCTGTCTACCATCACCATTATCAATGTTTTACCCTCAACCATAAATGAAATTCATGCTTACCAACAACCATGTCCGTTCTAGAAGAGGCAAAGGCTGCAATAACCCTGCCTCTTTCTCACGCTTAGTCTTGTCTACTTGGCAGGTACGACAGTATAGATGATTAATCTATAATTGGGTGTTGCTTAATTTTTTATTAAATGTTGAATTGATTTGGGTTCAGCAATCTCTTTATGTTTTCATATATAATTCGAGACTGCAAATTCTAATTTACTTTAGATCTCTAAGGTTTACAGGTGAAGTTTGAAATAGTTTGGCTAAAATAAAGTATTATATTGGTTTTGATAAAAATTCATATGAGTTGTGATAGTTGATTGGAAAATAGCTATCATTTCCTATATTCTAGATTACCCGGTGATATTCAACTGATTCTATCAATTATCAATGCCCATGTTGTAAGATTATAGTCCATACTATCACATTCTGAAGAGTCTCCAATCACTTGTGATAAACCCTATTTTATCATTTACAATTGTGAAACTGTTGTGATCAAGTAATTATTCAGATTTTGTGTTCAAATTGTTACTCAACCCCTCAAATTTACTTTCATGCATGAATTGTATCAATGTACAGACTTCTAATGAGATAAAACACATTATAAGCTGAATTATATTCATCCATCCCTGTTGGATAGACCCCAACTATTAGTTGGGTTATATATTGCAAACAATTGTTTATGCATTGAATTTACATATGTAGTTGAACGTTATCAAGGAAACAATTCTTGTTTTGGCAAGATATGTCATGTGGTTGCGCTCGAAAGAGATTCCTATTGTTAAGATCTATGGATGCATCATCCATTCGAGGAGGCTACCTAGAGACCAAGCATGGCTTGCGAGTCTAGTATCCTCACATGTTTGACTCTTCAAGTACTTTTTGACTCTTTACTTTTGAGGATGAAATTCATGTTAGTAGTTGATGTTGTAATGACTCTCTAGGTCATTTTTCCCATTTTCCTATATTCTTAGCATTTAGAGCCTTCATATAGCATCCCCAAGTTATTTATGACTTGTTGAGATTGATAATTCGATCACGGGGTCAGTTGTTTAGTTTTCACGTAAGTTTTCCTGTTTTGGACCTTTTAAAGTTTGAACGGTTGACTTCAGTCAAAATATCAGGTAAAGAACCTCGTAATGCGATTCTAATGGTTTTGTTAGCTTGGAAACATCAATTTCGGTCTAGATGGACATTTGGTTCGGGTGTCAAGACTTCTAGGCTCATTTCAAGCTATCTTATGGCATTTTGCTAAAAGGGAGTATTGGGTGTGAGACTCACTTTTCATTAGATGACCTCTGTCGGAAGTTTCAATAACTCCATTGAGTCCAAAATGTCAAATTTTGTAGGGTAACATAGTCAGAGGCGTATCTAGAGGGGGTTCTGTGAGTTCACGTGAACCCATGCTCCCTTCTCTAGATCATATATAGTAGTGTTATATTTTTAAAAAATATACTTAAATATAGATGTGTGAATCCACATTCAAAGTATCATATAAAAATACGATGATGATTGGGTGCACCTCTCTAAGTGAGGACAAAAATTTAAATCTTATATCTATATTGTTTTTTTGATTAACACCTCTCCAAGTGGTTATGGTAACATTTTTGACGTTTCAACTAATTTTTCTTTTATTTTTTTGCTTTAATCTTTCAATGTTCAAGCATCCGTCGGGGCATTTGTCTCAACTTTAAGTTGAACTGGTGTAGTCTTTCTTGATGCATCAAGATTTTCTCTTAATGTCTACGTGCTTGGAGCTGCATTCGCTGGCTTGGCGTCACATTCACGAAGATCAGTTTCATGGTCTTCGCATTTTGGAGAATTGACCCTCACGACTGTGATGAAGGGTCAATGGACCCAAGCAAAGATTGACCATCACGACCATGACCCCACGGGCCCTGTGATCTTGATGAGTAAGTGACTGACAACTATATTTTGTTTCTGCAATTTTAGCATGGATTTCCCCTCATAGTTCCTCCAAAGAAAATTATTGAAAGCTCAAATTGAAGGGGGGACTCTATGGAATTGTTGGGTGTTGTTTGTAGATACTTCGAGGACGTTAAAAGGGTCGTTATTCGTACGTTTAATCCGTAATATATGGTGTAATTCATCATTTTAGGCTTGTATCAGCTCTCGTTGATCTTATTTCTTGTTGAATTACTTTTAGCTTCCCAGGTGCTCGGATTGTGTCCATTTTTGGGTCAGAAGTTGCTTAAGCTCGATGGACCTAGAAATGGAGTTAATTTTGTGATTCCTCGTATGGGTCCCACAATATCATTTAGACCAGATTTTGTCAGGTTGGATTGTTGTGATTTGGGTGTCAAAATGAATGTATTGATGTCGGGATCACTATTTTGATAGTGTAGCATCATTTTGTAGATGCTCAGAAAGTAAAATCCACAGTTTAGAGATTTAGAGTGCTCATGTTCGGTTTTGAGGTAGGCGACGACTTAATATTCTTAGACCTTGCTTGTTGGTTGTTCTAGCATGATGATTTTCTATGTGTTGGACTGGTTTTTATTATGATTCCTTATTATTATCGTTAATGAATTGATTTAGTTTTATTTTTATTATTTAGGGTAATGTTTTTGTTGAGCTTGATTAGTGTGATGTTATGATTGTTCCCATGAGTTGTAAATATGCTAGGTTCGCCTTAGTATTGATATTGTCGAGCCTTACCCTAGGTTTGGCTAGTGCATTCCTTAGAATTGACCTCAGTTTCCTGTGGCGCATGATTTTGGGAATGAATTGGGTAGAGATGACCCTCCAAGCTAGGTTGTGACCTTCGGGTAGCCCTATTAGTATGTGCGATTGGCTAGATGTGGTGAGATGATTACCTAGCCTTGTTGAGGACCCTACTGCTTTTAGTTTCACAACTGACCCGAGGTGAGATTCCGAGACAGGCAATATAGTGGCATTGTTATTTCGATGTAAGATTCCAAAATATTCTACGATTCTGTAGGTTGATCCAATATAAGATTTTGAGAGCTGCTAGGTCTCTCCATAGACATTCTGATGTTAGATTTTGGGATTGACTTGGTTTTGTAGCTACTCCGATGTAAGATTTCTGAGGATGTTATACCTATTTCGTGGTTATTTCAATGTAAGATTCTGGAAGATGACAACTTTCTTATGGCCATTTCGATCTAAGATTCCAGGGTGGGATTGGATTCTCTTATGTTAGATTTTGGAGGATGCTAGGTTCCGTATATATAGTTATTCCGATGTAAGATTCAAGAGTATGCTAGATAATGTGTGGCTATTCTAATGTAAGATTCTGGTAGAAGCCTATTTTTGTTGTGACCGACTCGATGTAAGATTTTGAGAAGGCGTGTGTTTTTTACTCAGTTGTTCCTTGTAGTGTAGCTCTTGTATGCACCCATTGGTCTTAAGGGGATTCAAACAGGTTATATTTTGCGTGATTATTACTGATATACCTTTGTTTGTGTCTTCTGGGCTTATGGGGGTCCGATTAGGTTTTAGATAGTTTTACTGCTTTCATTATATTTCTTAGTATCCCTACTACGATTCATGTCTATCCATATCTTTACTACTGCCTATTACCATGTTATTAACTTACTTATTATTGTGCAATTGCAATTGTGATCTCGGTCGGCCTATGATGTCTACTGAGTACCCGTTATTTTGGTACTCATACTCCACTTTGCATATTTTTCCCTAATGCAGATCCAAGTTCTAGTCGATCACGTTGATTCTCGTGTTGTTGTAGCTAGTGTTTCGGAGGTTAAGGGTGAGCTTATTGGCGTTCGTGGTTGACTCATATCCTTTTGTACACTTATGACTAGTTTTTTTTTTTGTATTTTGAGACAATGTGTGTTTATGTATGTGTGTAGTCATGTACTCGATCTTTTGTAGTATATTTGTACTAGCATCCACTATGTTTTGGGATGGACCGCTGTATTTTGTCCTCGTTCGGGGGTTATATATATATATATTTTGGTCTTATTTCCGCTACTTTCCCTTAAATCTACTTTGCTATGCTTTTTTCCGTTTTCTTCCGCTCCCTTGGCCCGTTATCCTTGGATTCCGGGCTAAGAGTTGGCTTCAGGGGCGGCCCTAGAGGTAGTCGAGGGGGTTCATCTGAATCCCCTCGATAAAAAATTACATTGTATATATAAGGTATTTTAAAGAATTTTTATGTCTATATATTGATTTTGAACCTCCTGAATGTAAGATTAGAGGTTGACTTAGTGGTTGAGGGGTTCAAAACTCACTTTGAGGTTCCAAGTTGAAATCTTAGGCATTACATTTTGAATTTTTGACCAAAATAAGTCACTATTAAAATCAATTCACCAGAATAATAATACGCTTTTTTAAAATTTTACAAAACTAGTATAAACGTAGTTCTCAGTAACATTTAAGGTGATTTTTATACAACAAAAATTCAATGACAAAAAGACAAAATCTGACAGAGTAAACAGACATAAAACGTTATTGTCAGTAACATTTTATAATTCGTTACTTTGAGTCACGTTTTAACGTTTCTCTGAAATGACTGAAAATTGAAATTTTTGTACATGCCTCATTCATTTTTCAAATTTCCACTATTAAAATGGATATATATATGATTTTTTTTTTCTCTTTTCATACTTTTTACGACAAAAGGAGAAAAAAAAGTGAGGAAGGTTTTGCACATCTTAGAACTTGTCTTGTATCCTTTCAATTTCAAAAATTGTAAATAAATCATATGGAGATCTTCTTCTAGCCTAAGGTACCATCTCTTCCAAATATTAGACCAATTAGTTTCTTATGATTATTAAATATTAGACTATCAATAAAGAAGCTATTGAATTAAAATTGATGTAATAAGTAAGCAAACAACTATTTTAAAAACATAATGGCTATATCATAATAGAATAGACAAAGAAATTAATTGATATTGTAGTAAAGCCTTCCTCACTCTCTTTTTCCTTGCAAAAGTATTGTCTATGTATGAAAAGAGAATAAAAGAGAAACGTTACGGTGAGTCGCGTTTTAGCTGTAAAACGTGCCTCAGAATAATGAATTATAAAACGTTACTGACAATAACGTCTTATGTGTCTTTGTCTTTTTGTCATTGAATTATTTTGAATAAAATATAACCTAAAACGTTATTGAGAAACATTTTATACTAGTTTTGTAAATTTTTTTTTTAAAAAAAACATAGTATTCTGGTGAATTGATTTTAATAATGACTTATTTTGGTCAAAAATTCTTACATTTTTTTCTTCGAACCCTCTTAATGGAAATTCTGGATCCGCCACTGGTTGACTTACCTACTAGTGGGAGTTAGTAGGTGTCATGATGACCTGAGTTTTTGAGTATTGATTGTCGGTAGAGTAAAAGTAACGAAATATGAAAAATGCTAGGTAGGTTAAGTGCAAATTTGTTAAACATGAAAGCACTTTCACTGGGAATGTTGTTGTTGTATACCTCTTCTAGAGCAATATTTTTAGCTTTGTTAAAACTCTTGAGTGATAATCTAGACTTTTGTTCGTGCATTTGTTGTACATTCAGCATTTTGTATTATATTCGTTAATTTCTTATGACATGTTTTGATTGTTGATGGCATTTTCCTGTCCTTTCTTTGCCTTTATTTTTTTTCCTAATTAGGTATCTATATATGTGCAATATATATAGTTATATATATTCATTCCTTGAGAGATATATATGAGTATCTAGGAAGAAAAATCTGCATTTAGAGGTAGAAAGAAGCACTGAAATTAAATATATTTTCATTTGCTGGTAGGCATTTGGTTTCTCTGCTTCCAGTAAGCATAATGCCTCTAAAAAAGTTGAAACTTTGCACAAAACTGTGGAAGCATGGTGCCCTAGAAATTATACATTGCAGGCAAGACTAATTAATTACATCTTTGTGAAGAAAATATTGATGATCAAAAAAGTTGTAATTTAATGCCAAAGGAGAACATCATATAAAACTCTTGATGCTAAAGCTGAGAGGACATATATATACATTGAATGAAATTAGATAAACATTCCAAATTTTGGAAAGTAGCTAAAATGGATGCTTTACCAACCTTTGCCTATAAGCCACAACCAATCTAGAGTTACACCAGCAAATATACCTCCTAAAAGAAACAAAACTAGAAGATTTCCTAGTGCATTTTGCTCTGGTCCCTGTAGGATAAACCCAAAATCAATTTTCACATACATGTAGTCATGACTTTGAATATAATTAATTAGGGAAAAACATCAACTAACCTTGTAACCTTTTGGTGCACAAGTGAGGACACACACTGTGAGGTGCCCATTACTTAGTCCCAACAAGGATGTTAACATAATCATCCATCCTTGATCACCATATTTGGCGGTGAAGTAAAAAGCTGGGACAAATAGAGAACGCAAAGGAATCACTACCATCAGCCCTTTCCGCGATTCCAGCTTTAAGCATTTGATTAGTGGGATGTATCTCCCTATGAGATCCCACACATTGTACATTGCAATAAGGACAAGTGCATACCTATAAATTAGTACAAACGTAAGAATGAGTTATTGCACATTTATAATGTTAACAGAAAATGAGAAGAGAAATCAACCATGATCCTAAGCTGTGAGATCCAGTATCCTCAGACAAGAATCCAGGGAAAATCGACAATGTTAGAGCATATATCAGAAACAAATCTATTGCGTAGTCTATGTTCTGCAATAACAATTCTTTGTTGTTAAGTCGCTCAACTTGTTGAGGATCATGCTCATTCTGCAACAAAATTAACACAAGAGCAACAGCGTTAGCACCATGTTGTGCTGCTAGCTAGCACCAATACAAGTTACCATGACCCATCAATTTAAGAAAAAATTGCAATGACCTTTGTTTCTGGTCCTTGTTTGTAAACTCCGGCTGCAGCGAGGTCACTAGCAACTGTCTTTGATCCCTCTGAAGCTGCTTTTGCAAGATTGTACTTCACTATTGGTAGCTTTGGGAAGACAAATGCATATAGGAGGACACAAAGCAGCTCAAAGAGTGTGGATACCGCGAAGAACAGAACTGCAGTAGGGAGTTTCAACAACTTATTGGGGGTTAAAAATGGAATAGCATTTTAAGATATAAGATCTTAACAAAAATAAATTCCACTCGTTAATCAATTTATTGGTAGAAATGAGGAGATCATCTAAATGTTTTCAATACAGTTAGAAGGAAATGAACACAAGCCTATGTCAAAGTCATTTTGCGTTTGCCTTTAGCAATTTGGATCATTTGCGACAAATAAACAGACAAGAATTTATATCAATTGAAGCGGACATAAGCAGAAAAAAAGGGTATGCAGAAATAAAACAGCAACATGTTATGACACATACTTGCACCCTTTCGAAGACCGTCCTGTGAATTGTCAAATGCTGCTTTGGTAATTAGTCTTAACGAAGATGTTAGAGCACCAGAGGCAGCCAACCCAGCAAGGAAAGACTGAAAATAACGTTTTATTAAAACGAGAAATGTATAGAAGGTGAAACAAATGAGAAAGAGATGTAGATTAATTAAACCTGCAAAAATTAAGGTAACATGAATGAAAGGTCTCCAATCATTCCACCTTGCACATGAGCATCTGCAACTCCAAAGGCACCACTAATGACACATATCCCAATAAAACTACCTAACCCTCCCTTACCAGATGTAGCTAAATCCAACTGTTAGTTAATGAAACATAGAAAACCAAATTAGATGAACAATAAAGAAAGAGTGTATATATACTATGGAAATCTGAAAGAGAAAAAATGCAAATTACTTACAACAAGAACTATGAATGTAGCTATGAAGAAAAGACTATATCCAAAAAGATTCCTTTTCCTGGTGTTAATTTTTGCTTCACTGTAAGCCAATATTGCAAGTGTTCCCAATGCAAATGGTTGATAAATGAGTGTAAGGACCCTTGAGGGATGGTAATTCTGTGCAAACACCAAATTTCATCAATACATTATTGTTTGCTCGCAATATTTGCACATTTCATAATATTCAGCTGATCAAGTAATTTCCATGATATAAATGAAAGCTGAATAAGTACTTACCGGAAAGAGGGCGACATAGTAGTCCTGAATAGTTAACATACTGTTCCAAGAGAAGAGGCATCCATTGCCCAAAAGCCAACAGACAAGCACTGTACCATACTTGCCCTACAAAAGTTGAAACGAATTAGAACAAAGTATTTATATAGTAATCACATGTTATGAAATACTGAAGAAGAATTACGAACCTCAAGTCTAACTGGAGCTCTAGTATTACCCTCAGCCATGGAAAGTATTATAGATTGATTCCAGCAGCAATATGCATTTATCAATATATTACTATTAGTTATCAAATTTCATTTTGCATTGGGAGATGATTTACAAGGAAAATACAGATATCAGAAAAAACCTAAAAAGACTTGATCAAATCAAATCAAAACAAAATAACAGTAAGCCCTAATAAAGCGGATCACATCTCCTAATCCCATTAATAAATACTTATCCCTATCCATATTTATATCTAATCAAACCTTAATTTTAATTTATTTATCCTATTTACTTCACATAAATTTAAAAAATATAAATTACACTTTTGAGCCTTTTAAAAATATATCTTAGTCGTGTGATCTTAGTGAAAAATTTAAACAAAAGAATTGCTAAAAACAGAAAAAGATATATATATTTTTTTAGACACAAACAAATACAGAAAAAGATATATATATATTTTTAGACACAAACAAATACATTGAATCGAAGAGAGTAAAAGAATACACTATATGAAAAAACATAGAGTACTATATATTAAATGAACCTAAACAACAAATGCATCTAACTCTTTACCAATAAAAGGTTTTTATAAACTAGTTGAATGAATGTACATGTTTTGTTCTTGTATCACATGTTAGTTAATAAAATTATTAAAATATATGTTATATCTATTTAAATGACATAAATAAATATTATATCTCAAATATGTTAATATGGGTTCGGTGTATATTTATTTTTGTCTCTTTGGCTGTTTTATCAGAGTAATTTTTTTTATTGTGGTCATTGATAGTTTTTTTAAAGTGCAACATATTTATCCATGTGAAATATAATATTGGGAAAAATACACTTCAACCTTTAATATAGTTTGACATTATAATTTGTTTATTATTATTACAAATCACAACTATATTTGAATCAATGAATAATTCTTCTTAATTATGATTAAAATATAGTTTTCATTTTCTTACAATAGTTTTTTATTTTATAAAAGTATGATTTTGACAAAAGAAGTATTATCTGGAATATATTATGGACAAATATATAATAAACACCTTAATAACATAAATAAGTCAATATGATTGAGAAATAAAATTCAGAAAAAAAAAAAAACATGCCTTAAAATCTACTCTTAATCGGCACGAAGTCTCGTTGACAAGCTCCACATAAATCTCCCTTAACCTGCATGAAAAATACTGAACAATCAATAACTTTATAAATTCAAAGAAACATATTGATGAGTGATTTTTTTTTTTTTTAAAACAATAATATTATTGGAATATTATATCTTTAAGAATTAGCTTTTGTTTTCACCTTCGATATATGTTGATCAGGGGTGGAGCTAGTAAGGGTTCAGAGGTTCACCCGAAAAATTACATTATTTATATATGATTAAAATTATTTTATATAGTAAATGTTGAATCTCTTCGACTTTTGTGTGTGTGTACTTCTTCATATTTTAAATTATCTTAGTGCAAATTCTAACTTCGCTACTAATATTGATATGTAACTAAAATTAGGAAGAGATATTCCTAACAACTCAAAATAGAAAAAGAGTTCCGAACTATTCCAAGTAAAACAAAAGAATTTAACTCCGAAACTAATATTTTATAACCCAAAAAGTACTCTATAACCTAAAGTAAGTTGAAAGTGCTCAAAAATTTGACCTACAATATTTAGGACTTTATGTTTAATTTATAAATATACACTCATAACACTGTATCAACGTTAAACATTAATTTCTAACTTTTTAGCTAATTTCTTTTACCAATATGTTGTATTACATTGTTCAGATAGTGAAAAATTTAATGAGCAAAAATTAGTTGATTCAAAATTGAAGTCCTAAATATTAGAAAGGCTTAAGTTATATGTTGTCTCTTAAAATTGTCTGCATATTTCAGTTAGACACTTTAACTTAGGCTAGTACCTATTGAACACTTTAATCTTAATAAATTTATACATATTTAACACAAAAAGAAAATCAGTTGAAACACAAAAGTGCGTGTTTCTCAAGCACAAATACATAGCTGATGAACCAATGAAATCATGACACGTGGTAATTGACCCAAAAAAAATTTAAAACTTTATTTAAACAATTCAGAAAACATTTTTAAAAAAACAAAAAAATATTTTGAATCAACCCATGCCCACGCCCACCCCACCCCCACCCCCACCCTGTTCTTCTTCATCACAACCTGCTACCTTTTCACCGGTGGCAGCGCACCGCTACCATCAGTAAACCATTACCCTCACCTTTTTATTCTTCACCATTGAACCTTATCTTTATTGCCTTTATTTTCTTCTCACTAATAACGGCTTTTGTCGGAAAAGTTCATCAATTCAGATTATTTTCATCGGAAAAAATGGAGCTTTACTTAAATATTTGAGATTTAAATCTATATAATAATAATTTTTAAAAAACGAAGGTAAAACCCGAAGAAGAATCAAAAAGAGAGAGAAGGATTAATCTTAACTGTAAACCACCCATTCCCATCAACCCCAACAAGAGGGGTAAACTGTTTTTGGTGTTTTTGGAAGAGAAGAGAAGAGAAGAGCAGGGTGATAAAGAAAAATGTCGACTCTGATTTTTTTTCAAAGGTAATACTTTTGTACAATGTATGTACAATTTTGTTGCTTGATTGTGTGTTTTGTAGCGCTAAGATTAAAAAAAAAAGAAGAGAAAGAGAGAGGCGTTGAGGATGTCGGATGGTTGCACTGAAAAACATTGAGCTAGGAAGAAGACGGACTTTCCCTTTTTTTTGTTTAAATTTAAGTGAATAAGTTGGAAAATAATAATAAAATATTATTTTTAATTGCTTTACACGCTCAAGGAGGGTGGAGCACACTTTTTTTGGCATGTCAGCATTTTGTGTCTAATAAGAATGATTTTTGAACAAATAAGGTGTTCAATAGGTACAAGCCCTAATTGATGTGTCTAGGTAAAATATGCGGATAACTTTAAGTGGTCGTCGCTCACTTAAGCCTATTAGAAATATAATCAAATGAATATTTCTTAATATGAAAAAGGACCCAAAAAAATGCCCCTACACTATCGCAAAAGGTCTAGCTCAATATACTCTTCATCCACCTATTTTTGCTAAAAAAAATTATTTGACTAACATTTTTTGCTCACTGATTCCTTTGGACTAATAGTCAACACTATGCTTAGAAAAAATTTAAACTTCACGTGACATTTTATTACTGGTCTAATTTTAAACTATTATCCCAGTTTCGTAGAGTAAAACTCGAGGAAAATAAAGAACAACAAATAGAGAGGAACCAGGTCTTACGATACGATCACTATATCATTGACTTTTATTTATCTCTCCTTGGCTTGAGCCAGGTGGATGACACGTGGTGTGATATACCTGTTACCAGATCACTTAGTCAACAAGACATACATAAGTTGACATAGCTTCATGTATTTGTTTTATGGAGCTAGAACGAATTATTACAATGAAATGAAATAATAGTAAGGCCAAGGTAATTTTCACACCCAAATCCAGAGAGGCGCGACCAACATCTAGTTCCTTACTTGACTAAGCGAACTGACTGAAATCAACATAAACAACGCAATTAGGATATTAAGGACAAATCAAACAAAAGAGAAATGCAATGGAAGGCTCGAAATATAATTATTGTATGATACAAGGTCTTCAAATACACTATCTGAAAACAACAACTAACAATAAGACCAACAAGGCCACAACTGACTAAAAAAGACCCACAACAGATGTCTACAAGCCTCTAAGATAAAGAACTACTAACAACTTGTCTGGATAGATCCCCGACAT
Organism: Solanum etuberosum; assembly: GCA_029582245.1. Classification (NCBI taxonomy): domain Eukaryota; kingdom Viridiplantae; phylum Streptophyta; class Magnoliopsida; order Solanales; family Solanaceae; genus Solanum; species Solanum etuberosum. The sequence goes on from JAJONR010000929.1 coordinate 41,017, forward strand.
ACACTTCATCTATACAGAAAAAAAAGACTCTAAACTAAACAACTCCAACAAGAATAGACCGTACCAACCATCAGTTGAACTTGACCCCTTGCACAAGAATCTATGTCTACCTAATAATCTGTTGGCCTGAATGTAATGCCCCTAGTCAATAGGACATTATTACGTAATAATTTATCGAACATGTAAGGTGATAGAATAATAGAAACAACATAACCAAAACCTAAACCATAATACGATAGTCATAATCTGCATAGAATCAAGAGCTCACTAGAACCACACTACATGTGTAGTTTGTGTCCACTTCTCCTCTTCTTGACCCAAATCACATAAATAATTAGTAGTTCATCTCTCACTCAAAAACTTACCTGAGCCTCCATAAACTCGGCAGGTACCAATCTCAATCACTCTATAATAAATGCAGTGCAATGCATCACAATCAAAATAGAATCAACTATAGCCACAAAAAAATCATACTTGCCCCTATCTCATATCACCAACCATAGCAACTACAACAAGAATAACATGCTACCGATAACTCACAACCAAATCCACCTACTTTTGATTCATCTTATGTCACCATAGTACCAACAACATACCAAGTCTCAAAGATTTTGTACTTAGTTAACCACAACAACTCTAGTCAAAGTCAACAACAAAATAGAATGCAATGCAATGATGTAGATGAACGCTCCAATCCATAACCTTTAAGGTGAAAGAAGTAAACAAAATAATCTTAGTTAAGTCAACAATTCACAATAGATATATAGCAATCGCTATGTAGGCTATCAAGGCCATCATGATATCCACAATCACAGAAAATATACTTCAATGACCCATAAGACCACTATGCTATTAATACAAAAACAACAAGGCCAACCTCAAATATGATAGTCGATCACGTAAAGACAATTAGTTGACATTAGATCTTCAGTTATTCTAAATATCCTTATAAATCATGACTCACGAGTCACGTCTAGCTCCTTTTCACTCCTCATCTTTCACTTTTTATAACATAATGAGCACTAAAGCTAGAAAGATAGGTCTCACATATAAGTTCTTGTAAGATTATCAAAATCACTTACCTCTGAGCCTGGTGCCACTAAAAGGACTCATATAGGTCATTGCTCAATCGGGATAATCGAGGGCATGCATTCTATAGATGTCACTCATGTGAATGACAATTATAAAATGAAAAAAAGCCTCCTTGGCAATACTATTAGTTGGCCTTCTGGCCTAAATTATGATTGCCTTTGATATGCTAAATCGACATGACAATTAAGTAAAATGTGATTCAAAAATAACTTCTTAATACATAATTTTATTATACGATCTATGAGATAAAATAAGAGTAACAATCCTTAAATGTCTTGTAGCCTCCTGATTATAAGTGTGGTGCACAACACACAGATAAGCAAGACATGACTTGTAGACTCTCGAGGATACAACCTGCTCTGATATCAAGTTTATCATGCCCTAAGCTAGGAGATGCACAACTAGCACTCGACACCTTATTCAATCAAGCTAGACATAAAAACATAACTAAAAAGAGATAACAAGGTCGGACAACATAACAACTGAGATACTATGTCTAGGTAGACAAGGTCACAACCAAAATAAGAATAACATAACCGACAAGGCCGACTCAACTGATAAAACTTGCAAACTAACACGACTGCAACCGGAGACATATCTACATACTAAGCCGACTAGGACGGAAACTAAAACTTGTAAAAGACCCAACATAGTATGTCCACTAAGCCTTTACGAATACTAAATCAACTAGGCGAGACAAGGCCCTGAATATACCCAAATTGTACAACAAAAGAAAACATCCTTTGATAGCCCAAAAAAAGGTGGAGATCTCCAACTTACAAATGAACCCTGAATCCTAGTAGAGTAGTTGATCAAAATTCCTACCTGGACCTGCATGCATGAAACAAAAGTACATCACCCTTTGGCAATAGGACCTTAGTACGAATAAAAATATAATGATATATATATAAGACTAGAAGTAGAATCATAAATAGTTGTTATAAAAATGACAATAGAGATACCGCATGAAGTTCAAACTATAATAACCTCCATGGACAACATCTGACCTCATAGTAACAAAATATACATGGTGTGCTCGTGTAATCGTATATCTAAAGCTTTCAAAATTGACCTATTGTTCCTAGTTGAGTTGTCAATCTGAGTTAGTTGAAGGACTCTCACTGCCCTGTAAGTACTTTTCATAAGGCTCAAAATTTATCTTTGTTGTTTTGTCTCTATGGACTTCAGTTTTATGAGGAGGGTGTTTGTCTATTTTAAGCTAATCTTCAAATCTCTAAAGATAGTGGTGAGTTGGAAACTCTAGAAATGGAAAGTCGTATTATTGTGAATGAACATTTGTTCGAAGATGTGTTGGGTATAAAGATTTCTAGCATTATTCTGTAGATGAATGGTATTTAGTCTGAGGATTATGAAGTTTCTCTGGAAGTAGCCAAAGCAGCTATTGCAGAACCTTTATCTAATCTCCCAGATTTTGTCCTTTTATCTCTTTGCTATAATGCATCATGCCCCATATCATTGCTACCACTCTAGTTCCCCGAAAGGGATCTCTCCGTAGCATCTCAACCCATGATGTGTTTGTTCTCTACTTCCTGCTCAAGAGATATAAGATAAGTTGAGTTGTTTGGTTTAAGGAATGCATGATGGAAAGTGTTGAGGACTCAAATGTGACTGCTAGTCTGCCCTATGGTCTTCTCATCTCTCGAGTTTTGGTGGACTGCACGATTGATCTTTCTAAGTTTAAACCTGTTAAAGTCTCTAAAACCTATGACACCCGCACTTTCTCGAGCATGGGATATGTCTTAGTTGGTGAGAAATAACATAAGAAGTGTCTCACACCTTTTTGGATTGATTGAGGAATTTTTCAATTAAAGACACCGTATTGAATAAGGATTTTTTATTTATTTCAAAGTCACCCTTGGAATTGAGTTTCGGTGTTCTAATTCACCTTTTTTTAATCCCTAATCAAAAGGAAACGACACTTAATTTTAATCTGCTTGCAAACCAAAAATTCAGGTAAGGAATTTAGTTGACCGAGGAGAAGGTATTAGGCACCCCTCGAGTCCCGTGGTTCTAGCACAGTCACTTTTATCAACTTATACTCAACTTAATTTTTTTTGATAAATTGTGTCTACAGGCCAAGTTAACTCGTATTTTTATCGTTGAAATTTATTAATCTCAAATCGAATGCATAACTGTATTTTTCAATTTTTTGACATATAATTGCTTAGAAGCATAACTGCTTTCTTCTCTCAATTGTATCACCGTAAAATTTTTAGTCTACAAATTTTAGTTTACATTAAAAAAATTTAATAAATATGACCATTTGGCCAAGGTGTGTCACCAAATCTGTCACGCCCCGAGGCTACCCCCTGAATAACGTTTCAAGCACACCTCATCCAATTCTAGGTGCGAACGATCGTTAAGTAGTATAAAACCCAACAATTGAGTTGGGGTCGAATCCCACAGGGAGCGGTACATGTTCAAATTCAATTAAGAAGTACAAATGTGATCTAACTAGCTATAGGAATAGATATTATTGGAAAAAGACATATCAAATAAAAGGGGTGACACGAATGTCAAATGGGGGTTTTTGGGTTGTCAAATTATCCACTACAATCAGTCAAATAGCAATGAGATTACAATAAGGAGAGAAATTCTCAGGATGTGATCGATTATAGGTGAAGTTCGATATATGGGTAATTGAGAATACTAGTAAACATCTAAATATCAGTTGGTAGGCTAGACTATAATTGAAATAGCTTTCTCTTGAACAACTATTCCGCTTCAAGTGATTTCTCTCGAACATCAACAAGCACAACAATTAAGAACAATCCAAAACCTTAATGCATCTTCTCTCTCGAGCAAGATGGGTAAGACTGGGTTTAGGATTCACTCTCTCGAGCTGAACCCATATCAACCCAATACATACAAATCATTAATCAATAATTTTAGTCCTAAAACCTCTCTCTTGAGCAAGCCAAGAACACTAAAATAGAACTACATTTGCAACTACAATTCTTAAATTAAGCCACAATTAATGATTAAACCCACTTCAAAATAGCATTTAGATTAGTAATTAACAATACCCATAAACTAATTCAACCCATAATCACATGATCGCACCCCAAGAATTGGGGATTTAGCCGAACATCATAAAAAAATAAAAACCGTTATCGAATCGATTAGCCATCAACTGGGTAAGAGGAATTCAAGCTTTACAATGCTCCAATTCGAAGAAAATTAGAAACCCACTTGTGAAATTTCCAAGTTGAGTCTCAAAACCCTCAAGTCTACTAAGAGAACTCTTCTCTACTAAAAAAATGGATTTCAGAGATAGATAAAAATCTCTCTGTTTTTTTTTAAAAAATTAGCTGTTCAAAATCCTATTTATAGTTCCCAAAAATAATCCACGAAGGGCTCTTCGGCGAAGTAAGTCGGGCTCGCCGAACCACTCGGTGAGCCACCCTTTGATCTCTTCCATCGCCCTTTTTCCTTGCCATTCAGCATCCTCAAGGTCTGTAACTTTGGGTGAGCTATCTTGGCGAGCCGACTGCTCCTTTTTGTCGCCGACTTTGTTGTTTCCTTCAGGGATATGCACACTGGAACTTTAGGCAGTCTGATAGCCACTCGGCGATTCGCCAAATGACCTTGGTGATCACCAGGCTTGCCTTTCTTTATTTATTCAGCTTGTTTTGTTCCTTTTTGCCTATTAGTGTCCTTTCTTTGTTCCTCAATCCATATACCTGAAAATCAAGGAATTAACATCAATTTATAGCACAATTTAGGCATTTGAGGACACTAAATCTATCAAAACAAAGCCCTAAATGAGTCCAAATCTCGGACTCATCACCCCCTAGACGTAATACGAGACCTAGGATCATGAATGACCCCAAGCTAAACCTGAGTCTAGCATATCACAAGCATACTAAAAAGTTAACTAAGTAAGCGGAAGCATAACTGTAAAAAGAGTCAAAACTAAAAGGACTCCAAGTGAAAATATATCTGAATATCCATAGGAAATGACCCCCAAAACACTGAACACTGACTCTATGTCTGAAAGCCTCTAATACTCATGAGTTGCTGGGATAAGTCCCCAGCTAACTCGAAAAATTACTGAAAGGACTGATAATAAGCTAACTAACCCAAAATCATAAAGAAACGTCCTCGAACTATGAGGACTCACTACTGATGTTGTTGAGTATGGGCTGCGAGTCGAACTAAGCGTGATATGGATGCTGAGCTCCTGAACCTACATCATACAATGATGTAGCACAAAATATACGTCAGTACTTTGAATGTACTAAGCATGCACGATATAGATACTAAGCTGAACAATACAAACTGAGCAATATAGACTTGAACAATATAGACTAAACATGGAAACATGTTGTACTGAAGTATAACTGAAAGTTGTGCTAGATGCAATGACCAAGTACTAATCATGAAGATAAAATGCTGACTGTATACTGACGTAAATGTTGCTAACATTGTCAACGAAATAAGATTATGACTGTAGGAGCTACTGTTAACGAACATAAACCACGTGAGCTAAACATGGAGTCTGATGTATACACCCCACCGAGAGGACCCAATATACCTTGCCAGGGTTATAGAGGCATGATTGTGGCATGATCACTAATAACTGATGCCCAACAGAGGGGATGTTTGAACCTACGTTGGCACGTAGTTCTGGGACTTTAAGGGTACGCTGAACCCTAGTCCAACTCGGTGCTAAGTCTACTCCCAACTGAATGTAAAGCTAAAATATAATTGAATTACAGAGTAGCTCAAAATACTGACATGCTATCTTAGAATGCAATATAAATATACTGAAAGATATGTCATTCTAATTCTAAAGCATGATTTTCTGACTAATCTTCCTAGTTAATATAATTCATGAGTGCTGACAGTTAATGCAAGCTAGGGTTCTGAATTCTATTCATGGAGCTATGCAAATATTCCAAGAAACATGTTATTAAGATCGTGGAAACTATAGGAGCTGAAATCACAATGAATCTCCATCTAAACAATTTATGAGAAATTGAAGAACTGACTGAATTCTAGGGACCTAAAGGGTGAAAGGAACCCACTAGTGAAATCCCACATACCTGGTGACAAAATCTACGGAGAAATCCTTTGGATTTTGGGGCTGAACTTAGAAGAACACCTCTGCTTTTTCTTGAGAGAACTGGTTCCTCTTTCTCTTCTTTTCGTTTTAAGTTAGATGATTTTTAGGAGAATGAGGGTTTTAGGTAGTTTCTGACTAGATTACTAGGCCTAGACTGACTAAAATGATGTAATATAGGTTTAAAACAATTAGGAAAAGACCCAAAAGCCCCTTTAAGAATATCTTCTGGACCCCAACGATGGTTGGGACCTACATTCCATAGGTCCAACTACGAACCGTCCTTTTCTACCGTCGATAGGGTTCAAAAGCTTATTTTATGGACCTTTAATGATGGGACCCATGCATGGTCTGTTGGTCAACCTACGGTCCGTACATGGCCACCGTAAGTCCAACTTTTGGCCTTCAAAGTTTCACTAAGTGGGGGACTCACCTATGACCTACCTACGACTCGTACATTGAACGACGGACCATCCTGGTGAACCGTGAAAAGATACTGGGACTAGAAATTTTGAACTTAATTTGTCTTGCTACCGACGACTCCCACCTACGGCCCGTCGGTCAACCTACGGACCGTCGGTGGTTCCGTTGGTGCAGACACAAACTTTCTATAAACCTTCAAATTTTCCTTCTTTTCGAATCAGAGGTGTTACAATATCTCCCCCTTGGGAACATTCATCCTCAAATGAAGAATAACTGGCTGATTTTTTAGGGAAGAGCTGCAATCCCTCTCTGCCTGCAAGACACTCGCCCAGATGGTTCTTACCACACTTAGGACCAGATGGAAAGTCTTATGCACTACCCTGAGACTTAGAGCCTGATGCCCAACCTTTCTGATCTTGTCGAAACCTGGGGGATGAAGCGCTAGCTGATGAAGGCACTGGGGCTGTAGACCTCTGCTGAAATTGTGAGCGATTTCCACCACCCGACTTATGTTGAGAGTATTCATAGTTGCCTGTTCTAGAATTTTTGTTATACTTAGCCATTTCCTTGAGCTTATCTCCCTCAGCCTTCTTAGCACGGGTCATTAGTTTGAAGATATCCATATCCCCTAGTAGCATAGCATTTCTGCACTCGGTCTTTACATTATTGGATACTCCAAACAAGAACTTGCTCATTTGTGCTCTCGGATCATCCACCATATGTGGAACATACCTGGAGAGTTGGGTGAACTTTAGCCCGTATTCTTGGACTGACATTAAACCCTGCCTCAAGTTCATAAACTCCCGAGCCTTAGCCTCCCTCAACTCTCTCGGGAAGACCTTTCCAGAAAAGCTCCAGCAAAAAAATCCCACGTCATAGGAGCTGCCTCCGAACCCCTATTGTTTTTCCACTGCGTGAACCAGATATGAGCCACATCCTTAAGTTGATAGGATGCTAGCTCAACACTATCAGTACCAGTCACTTGCATTACCCAATAATCTTCTTGACCTCATTAATGAAGTTCGATGAGTCCTCACCAAGCTTCGACCCTAGAAACTCTGGTGGATTCATACGAACAAAGTCTCGAACTCTGGATGCAGCTGATCCACCAGTGGGGTTTGTAGGAACTAGGGCCTACTTATTGTCCTGATTGGCTACGGTCTGAGCCAATTGCTGGATCACATTCTGGAACTCTGCATTCATAACCTCATGGTTAGGGAGTAGAGAAATTGCGTTACCATTGCATGCGTTAGCATTTCGTGGGTTAGCTCTGCGAGGAGGAATGATCTGAAATGCATAACGACTGATTAGAAAGGAGAAGTTGAATCACACTTCACACACAATAGGAATAGCAAAAGAAGTGAAGTTTTTCTTAGAACACGTAGTAGCCTCTCTCTCATTGGTGTGGCACACTTCACACTCATGAAAGAGACTCTACTTACTGCAGCTTTCAGACACCCTAGGACTCTTGAACCTAAATCTCTGATACCAAGTTTGTCATGCCCCGAGGTTACCCCCCTAGACGTAACACGAGACCTAGAATCACGAATGACCCCAAGCTAACCCTGAGTAAGGCATATCTCAAGCATACTAAAAATATAACTAAGCGGAAGCATAATTGTAAAAAGAGTCAAAACTAAAAGGTCTCCAAGTGAAAATATATCTGAATATCCATGGGAAACAACCCCCAAAACACTGAACACTAACTGTATGTCTGAAATCCTCTAATACTGATGAGCTGCTGGGACAAGTCCCCAGCTAACTCGAAAATTACTGAAAATACCACTAATATGCTAACGAAACCGAAAGCATAATGAAACGTCCTCGAACTATGAGGACTCACCACTGATGTTTTTGAGTATGGGCTGGGAGTCGAACTAAGCGTGATCTGGATGTTGAGCGCCTGAACCTGAACTATACAATGATGTGCGTCAGTACTTTGAATGTACTGAGCATGCACGATATAGATACTAAGCTGAACAATATAAATTGAGCAATATAGACTTGAACAATATAGACTGTACATGCTAACAGGTTGTACTGAAGTATAACTGAAAACTGAGCTAGATGCAATGGCCAAGTACTAATCATGAAGATAACATGCTGACTGTATACTGACATAAATGTTGCTAACATGGTCAATGCAATAAGAGTATGACTGTGGGAGCTACTATTAACCAACTAAACCATGTGATCTAAATGTGGAATCCAATGTATATGTTCCATCGAGAGGAACCAATATACCTTTCCAAGGGTATAGAGGCATAACTATGGCGTGATCACTCATATTTGATGCCCAACAGAGAAACTTCTGAACCTACGTTGGCACATAGTTCTGGGACTTTGAGGGTACGCTGAACCCTAGTCCAACTCGGTGCTAAGTCTACTCCCAACTGAATGTGAAGCTAAAATGCAACTGAATTACTGAGTAGCTCAAAATACTAACATGCTATCTTAGAATGCAATATAAATATACTGAAAGATATGGCATTCGAATTGTAAAACATAATTTTCTAACTGATCTTCCTAATAAGTATAATTCATGAATGGTAACAGCTAATGAAAGCTAGGGTTCTGAATTCTATTCATGGAGCTATGCAAATTTTCCAAGAAACATGTTATTTAGACCGTGGAAACTATAGCAGCTGAAATCACAATGAATCTCCAAGGTTTATGAAACCCTAGATCTAAACAATTTATGAGAAATTAAAGAACTGACTGAATTCTAGGGACCTAATGGGTGAAAAGAACCCACTAGTGAAATTCCACATACTTGGTGATGAAATCTATGGAGAAATCCTTTGGATTTTGGGGCTGAACTTTGAAGAACACCTCTGCTTGTTCTTGGGAGAACTGGCGCCTCTTTTTTTTTTTCATTCTAAGTTAGATGATTTTTAGGAGAATGAGGGTTTTAGGTAGATTCTGACTAGATTACTAGCCTTATACTGACTAAAAAGACGTAGATTAAGGTTAAAACAATTAGGAAAAGATCCAGAAGCCCCTTTAAAAACATCTACCAGACCTCAATGACGGTTGGGACCTACGGTCCGTAGGTCCAACTACAAACCATCCTGGTCTACCGTCGATAAGGTTCAGAAGCTTGTTTTCTGGACCCTTCAACGACGGGACCCATGTACGGTCCGTTGGTTAACCTACGGTCCGCACATGGCCACTGTAAGTCCAACTTTTGGCCTTCACAATTTCACTAAGTCTGGGACTCACCTACAAGACCTACCTACGACTCGTACATTGAACGACGGACCGTCCTGCTGAACCTTTAAAAGGTAGTGGGACTAGACCTTTTGAACTTAATTTCGCTTGCTACCGATGACTCCCACCTACGGCCTGTCGGTCAACCTACGGACTATCGGTGGTTCCGTTGGTGCAGACACCAACTTTGTAGAAACCTGCAAACTTTCCTTCTTTCCAATCCAAGGTATTACAATATCTCCCCCTTGAGAACATTTGTCCTCAAATGAAGAATAAATAGGCTGAGTTTGGAGGGAAGAGCTGCAATCCCTCTCTGCCTACAAGACACTTTCCCGGATGGTTCTTACCACACTTTGGACAAGATGGAGAAGTCCTATTACTTGAAGCACTTCCCTAAGACTTAGAGCCCTAAGCCCTTCCTTTTTGATCTTGTCGAAACCTGGGGGATGGAGCGCTAGCTGATGAAGACACTGGGGCTGTAGACCTCTGCTGATCAAACTATGAGCGATTTCCTCCGCCCGATTCATAGTTGCTTGTTCTAGCCTTTTTGTTATCCTTATCCATTTCCTTGAGCTTATCTCCTTCAACCTGATGAGCATGGATCATTAGACTAGAGATATCAATATCCCCTAGTAGCATAGCATTCCTGCACTCGATCTTTACCAGATTGAATACTCTAAACAAGAACTTTCTCATTTGTGCACTCGGATCAGCCACCATACGTGGAGTATACCTAGAGAGCTGGGTGAACTTTAGCCAGTATTCTTGGATGAAATTGAACCCTGCCTCAAATTGATAAACTCCTGAGCCTTAGCCTTCCTCAACTCTCTCGTGAAAAACCTGTCCAGAAAAGCTCCAGTAAAACAATCCCACGTCATTGGAGCTGCCTCCACACCCCTGCTGTCTTTCCACTGCAGGAACCAAATATGAGTTACATCCTTAAGTTGATAGGATGCTAGCTCAACACTATCAGCACCAGTCACTTGCATTACCTGAAGAATCTTCTTGACCTTATCAATGAAGTTCTGTGGGTCCTCACCAAGCTTCGACCCTAGAAACTGTGGCGGATTCATACGAACAAAGTCTCGAACTCTGGCTGCAGCTGATCCACCAGTGGGGTTTGCAGGAACTGGGACCTTCTGATTGTTCTGATTGGCTACGGTCTGAGCCAATAAATGGATTGCATTCCGAAACTCTGCATTCATAACCTCATGGTTAGGCACTGGAGGAACCACGTTAGCATTGCATGCGTTAGCTCTGCAGGGAGGCATGATCTGAAACGCATAACGACGGATTAGAAAGGAGAAGTTAAATCACACTTAATGCACGATAGGAATAGCAAACGAAGTGAAGTTTTTTTTAGAATACCTAGTATCCTTCCTCTCATAGGTGTGGTGCGCTTCACACTGATGAAAGAAACTCTACTTAGTACGGCTTTCAGACTCCTTAGGACTCTTGAACCTAATGCTCTGATACCAAGTTTGTCACGCCTTGAGGCTACCCCCTAGACGTAACATGGAACCTAGGATAACGAATGACCCCAAGCTAACCCTGAGTTCTGTATATCACAAGCATACTGAAAATATAACTAAGTAAGCTGAAGCACAACTGTAAAAGGAATAAAAACCAAAAGGACTCCAAGTGAAAATATATTTGAATATCCATGGGAAACACCCCAAAAACACTGAACACTGACTCTATGTCTGAAAGCCTCTAATACTGATGAGTTGCTAGGACAAGTCCCCACCTAACTAGAAAAATTACTAAAAGGACTGATAATAAGCTAACTAAACTGAAAGCATAAAGAAACGTCCTCAAACTATGAGGACTCACCACTTATATTGATGAGTATGGGCCAGGAGTCGAACTAAGTGTAATCTGGATGCAGAGCGCCTGAACCTACATCATACAATGATGTAGCGCAAAATGTGCGTCAATACTTTAAATGTATTGAGCATGCATGATATAGATACTAAGATGAACAATATAAACTGAGCAATATAGACTGAACATGGAAACAAGTCGTAGTGAAGTATAAATGAAAACTAAGCTAGATGCAATGAGCAAGTACTAATCATGAAGATAACATGTTGACTGTATAAATGTTGCTAACATGGTCAATGCAATAAGAGTATGACTGTGGGATCTACTATTAACCGGCATAAACCACGTGAGCTAAACGCGGAGTCCAATGTATAAGCCCCATCGAGAGGACCCAATATACCTTGCCAGGGGTATAGAGGCATGATTGTGGTGTGATCACTAATAACTGATGCCCAACAAAGGGGACTTTTGAACCTATGTTGGCATGTAGTTCTGGGACTTTGAGGGTACACTGTGCCCTCGTCCAACTCGTTGCTAAGTCTTCTCCCAACTGAATGTAAACCTAAAATGCAATTGAATTACTGAGTAACGCAAAATACTGACATGCTATCTAAGAATGCAATATAAATATACTTAAAGATATGGCATTCAAATTCTAAAGCATGAATTTCTTACTGATCTGCCTAGAAAGTATAATTCATGAGTGGTGACAGTCAATGCAAGCGATGGTTCTGAATTCTATTTATGGAGCTTTGCAAATATTCTAAGAAACATGTTATTTAGATCGTGGAAACTATAGGAGCTGAAATCACAATGAATATCCAAGGTTTTGGAAACTCTAGGTCTAAATAATTTATGAGAAATTGAAGAACTGACTGAATTCTAGGGACCTAATGGGTGAAAGGAACCCACTAGTGAAATCCCACATACCTGGTGATGAAATCTACTGAGAAATTCTTTGGATTTCGGGGCCGAACTTAGAAGGACACCTCTGCTTGTTCTTGGGAGAACTGACGCCTCTTTCTCTTCTTTTCGTTCTAAGTTAGATGATTTTTAGGAGAATGATGGTTTTAGGTAGTTTCTGATTAGATTACTATGCTTAGACTGAGTAAAACGATGTTAGGAGAATGTGGGTTTTAGGTAGTTTCTGACTAGATTACTAGGCTTACACTGAGTAAAACGACATAGTATAGGGTTAAAACAATTAGGAAAAGACCCAAAAGCCCCTTTAAAAATATCTGCCGGACCCCAACGATGGTTCGGACCTACGGTTTGTAGGTCCCACTACAGACCGTCCAATTTTTGGCCTTAAAAATTTCACTAAGTCTGGGACTCACCTACGAGACCTACCTACGACTCGTATATTGAACGACGGACCGTCCTGGTGAACCGTGAAAAGGTACTTGCTACCGACGGATCCCACCTACGGCCCGTCGGTCAACTTACGGACCGTCGGTGTTTCTGTTGGTGCACACACCAACTTTCTAGAAACCTGCAAATTTTCCTTCTTTTCAAATTCGAGGTGTTACATGATCCTTGAATATTCTTTAAATATCTCAAAAAGATGTGAAACCACATTCTTTATTGAAACCATTTATTATTATTATTGTTTAAATTATGTTCGTCTAATGTTAGAGACATTTATTCATCTCTTGTGAATTTAAGATTGGTACTTTTTCCTCTCCTCTCCTCTCCACTCTTTTCATGTTTGATTTTTTCTTTGCCACAAGTTTTTGGATTTATTTGCAACTCATCCTGAACATATCATTCCTTTTCTCTTTTTCAAATACTATATTGCTATCTGAATTTAAACATTACTCCAAAACCCTAAAGAATATTTACTACCCAATATATGTTATTCTAGTTTCTATTTACAAATTACAATCACAAGCATAAACGAAAAAATAAACAAATAATATAAGTGAATTCAAAGTTAAATATAAAGAGAAAACTCAACACACTATTTCAATATGGAATTAAGATATAAAGACAAAATAATGAAAATTACAACCACAAATTCATCTTAAATGATCCATACCAAAAAAACTTGATTTACATAAAAAAATTAAAACAAAAATAGTAGCAATGGAAACAGAACTTCAAAGCTAACTTTTAGGTGTCCAAACTGGTAGTCGCAAATAAGATCTCAATCCTGGCTTCCTTCTCGGTTGGTTTTTCTCTGCTCTTGTGTATTGATTTTCTTTTCTCTGCCTCTGTTTTTTATACTGTTCGTGTGTTTTTTATATCACGTTTTTGGGTGTGAGTCTGATGTTGATTTAAAGGAACATGAAGGAGTGGAGAATGAGATTTAGTTGATGATTTTAAGGTTTTTTGGTAGAGAGTTTTTAGGGGAAGAAAAAAAGAAAAAAAAAGAAAAGGAAGAAAAACAACATGTGGGGGAGGGAGAGTGCATGTGAAAATAATGGGTGAGGGAAAATATAACAAAATGGGAGGAGAATTTCTAGGAAGAATAAGTTATCAGGTATTGAGAGTAATTAGGATAAAGGCTGAGATTTTGGATTTTTTAGGACTCTTTTCTCTTCTTTTTCGCAAGATAAAAAATAAATATATTAATTACTATTTTTAGACAAGGTAACAAGTTGAAAGATTAATATAAATAAAAATATAACTAACAAATACATTAAATTCACAAGCTCATTTATTAAAATCTAAACATAAAGAGACCATATTTTTTTTTGTAGTTTTCATATCTTTTAAAAATAAACCTACTAAAAATAATAATATTTAAGTACTAAAAATTGTGTAAAACCTTAAGTTCGGTCAAAAATCATGTGTAGATAGTTTACCCCTCTTTGACTTGAAATAAGAAGAGTTTGCAGACAAAGACGTAGACAACGTGACAAGTTTCGATTCGACTCTTATTTAAAAGGAAAAATATGTGACCGAGTCATGATTTTGGAAAACCTACATATTCCGGGTTATAAAGAAATTAGGCCATGTGTAGTTCAAGGAGATGAAATGATGAGTTGGAAGTCAAGTGAGATCCCATCGAGGCTTCAGTTCGTGGCTCTTAATTTTACATGAAAATGAAAGAAAAAAATTAAAAGAAAATACAAGTATAAGATCCTATCTATGAAGCTTCTCTTGAATCTTGACTTGGGCTTTCATGCCTTTTCAAGTGGTGAGATATTCATTTTCATCTCAAACGAACTTGAAGGCTAACTTGTTCTCCAGGTAAGCTTCTGCTACTCGAGATTGGAAATCAAATTTGTTGTTAAGGCGAGCTCCTGCTACTTGAATTGAAAATGGTCTTGACAATTGACTTTTTTCTAGATAGGATCATGAGTTTGAAATGTGGATTAACCTTATTCTATAAGCGGATTCCTGAAATTAAACCAAACAAAAGTAAGAGCACAAAAATATTGCCCCAGTTTACTGTAAAGAAAATTTTGTTAGAAAAAATAAAAGATAGTGCTTAGTTTTGAATCGAGACTCTAGATGACTCGAGATTTGTAGTGATGTATTCTTCAGATGGCTTCTGAATGTTCAAACCAACTCCATTCCTCATAATGATCCAGTTAAATTAAATTATGTCAGTCTAGTCACATTAGCCAGAAGGGTCCTGCTAATACTTGTCTCATTATCCAGGACGGTCCTGCTAATCCTATTATCCATGAGGGTCTTGCTAGTATCAATATCCATGAGGGTCTTGTTAAGTCCCATTATACAGGAGGCCCCTACTATACTAAGTGTCAATATCCATGAGAGTCCTGCTATACTAAGTCTTACTATTCTGGAGGATCTTTCTAAATAGAATCAACAAAAAGAATCACCACAACATATATTTTTTTCCCAGTTTAAACCAGAAAATATATTTTATGATTTATTATTAGCATGAATGAGAAATACTTGTACCAAAATAAAAATGCAAGAGATATATGCAATTAGGGTGTTTGTTCCCTTAAAATGAAAGATGATACGGTGTTTGTTCACTAAAATGTGTCTATCATGTTTGTTCCCTAAGGTCAAAAATGCAACTAGGGTGTTTGTTCCCCTAGAAATGAAAGATAATAGGGTGTTTGTTTTCTGAAATACCACTAGGGTGTTTATTCCCTAAGGTCAAAAAGCAACTAGGGTGTTTTTTTCCTGTGTTGAAAAATAAAAAGTAAAATAGGGTGTTTGTTCCCTGAAATACCACTAGGGTGTTTGTTCATTAGAAATGAAAGACAATAGGGTGTTTTCCCCCCCTAAAATACCACTAGGGTGTTTGTTCCCTAATATCAAAATACAACTAGGGTATTTGTTCCCTAGAACTAAAAGATGAAAGGGTATTTTTTCCCTAAACTACCATTAGGGTGTTTGTTCCCTAAGGTAAAAAATCCAACTAGGGTATTTGTTCCCTAGAAATGAAAGATAATATAGTGTTTGTTCCCTAAAATACCACTAGGGTGTTTGTTTCCTAATGTCAAAATGCAACTTGGGTATTTGTTCCCTAGAAATAAAAGATAAAAGGGTTTTTGTTCCCTAAACTACCGTTAGGGTGTTTGTTCCTTTATGTCAAAATGCAACTAGGGTTTTTGTTGATGAGCTGTAGATTTACACTCATTTGAGGCATTTTTAGTTCAACAATCAGTATCCTCAATGCCTAATTATGTCCTATTTTGATGATATGCAGCTATGAAGGCTAAATGACAAGGCACGATGAATACTTGAAACAAAGGCCAAAAACAGCGAAAGAAGTATAAACTCCATATTAGCAGTTGCCTAACCAAAAGGGTGGATCACCTAAATGGCCTGACCTCGCCTAAAGTGTTATTTCTCACAATTGAATATGTTCAACGAAAGCTGGTGAACTAAGAAGTGAAATGGCGACTCACCGAAAATGAAGGGCAAACAAGATGACCATCGCCGAAGGTGACATGACTTAGATGAAAAATGAAGGCTTGAAAGGTGAAAATAGATGGTAATTGGCGATCCACCAAATGTGAAAGGTAGAGCCAAACGAGTTCGTTGACTGAGGTTCAAACACCTGAAGCCTGAAGCAAAGAAAGGCAAGCTAAGGAATAGACAACGATCCACCGAGTCTGCTTGGCGATCCCCACTAATGTCGCCGAGTTGGTCGCATAGTGAATTTCGGACTAAATTTGGGGAAACTATAAATAGCCCAAAGGAGAGAGAAAATATATGAGATTTTGGAAAAGAATTTCAGTTCCTAACTTTGCATGAGTTTTGAATAGTAACTTTTGAACTCTTAGAGAAATATTCTTAGTTTTGGGGTTTCAAATTTCACTCTTGGATTTGATATTTGGAAGTTGAAATTGAAGTGGTTGTTGATTATAATTGCTTAACTTCATCACATCCATGGATGCTATCATTGTAGGTATAATTTTTTTTTTTTTTTTTTTTGTGATGTCTGGCTAAAATCCCAATTCTAGGGGTGCAATTATGGGGTTTGGTGTTGATTTAATGTATTGGGTATTGTGTTTTACTTTATTTTATTGTTGTTCATTCATGGATGTAGGCTAATTATCATGGGTTAACTTATGGGTTAAGGTTGCAAACTAATCCTATTATCGATCTTCGATTAATGCTCGAAAGAGATCAATTGAAGTGGATAATTATTTTAATACATGCAATTTAGGTTTGATATCTATGGTTTGCATGATCGAAAGAGAGATTATGGGTTAGAACAATTTGCTCAAATCTACTCGAAAGAGAGATTTCGTAAGGTAATGGGTTGATTTGTAATTCACATAGATGAGACCGAAAAGAGATTCTGTGAACTGGTACTATGAGATCGAAAGAATATTAGTGTCATTGAGGATGACCTATCATATCCATGAGTTTTTATCACTATTGAGCAACACAACTATCCCTATGTGACATTAATTCTAATCCCCACACCCCTAGATTACTTCATAATTGCTTGAATTTTGGAAATTATAGTTTAATTGTGACACTTGATATCAAAACCTTTTTTCGTAAATTTGGTGGAATCATCCACCCCTCTCTTTTAATTTTTACAAATGAATTGATTTACAATCTAAATTTCCTAATTAAATTCTTTGTATTATATCACTCTCTGTGAGATTCGACCCGAAGTCTTAGTTGGGTATTTTTATTGATGACAACCACTTATTCTCCTTCTTGTCTTGAGAATAATTTGAGAGTTATAAAAAATGGCCCCATTACCGGGGAGTGATGGCTAAGAATTTAATTTGCAAAGTTAGTTTGTAAACTTGTTTAGTTTTAGTAGATTGTTGTTTCGTGTTGTTATTTTGTCTTAATTGCAGGTGGAACAATGAGTGATAATTGAAGGGACACCGTTAGCTACTTTGGGAAAAATAATCACATGCACGATATGAATGATATGCATATGAGCATTGTCCAAAGCACGGGAGCTATCCGGTTGCCTCCTACCATCGAGAGGGAAATGTTCGAAGTGATCGGAACGATGCTACAAGTAATTCATATGTGAGTCATTCACCTTTAAGAATATTTTGCAAGAGTACATTCGGCTGAGGCTATTTCCATTCTCCTTAACGGGGGAAGCTACTAGATGGTTAGCCAATCTGCCTAGTGATTCTATCACCTCGTGGGAAGAGCTGACCGATGCATTCTTTGAGAGATTTTTTCCTCTCTCAAAGATGATAAAGCTTAGGTACAACATCCAAAACTTTAAAAGGGGGCTTGGTGAACCTCTTCAACATGGCTACGGTTTCAGAAGCAATTTTTGCAGTGTCCAGCATATGGTGTCCCAGACAACTTGTTGTTTCAATACTTCTATTGTAGCTTGGATTCGATTAACAAAGGGGTAGTCGACCAACTTGTTCAAGGTGGGTTGATGAGGCAACCATATGAAGTAGCAGTACTGTTTCTTTATGACATAACAAAAATCAACCGAGCATGGCATACTAGAGAGGATCAAGCATCTTCTCTACACTTGAATATAAGCAAGGAACAAATCGAAAACGATCATGAGTGTCATGAGAATATGGCTAAGATGATGACCCAACTTGACTTTCTATATAAACATGTCATGGGAAGTGGACTAAAGTCATTGAATGCGGTTGGTACAAGCAGTGAGCAATGCCTGGATGATTCCAAATTTGAGTCATTCTATAATGAAGAGGTATAATTCTTGGGAAATCGAATTGGGGGTTCTCATCCAAACTACCCAAGACCGGGTGGGAACCAAGGTTGGAACAAGAAGCGAGATAATTGTTGGAGAGATTGGAGAGATTGGGATGGCAAATGGAGAGAGCGTGAGTTTTTAAAAGATAGGTATGTCCCACCTCATGATCGCCCCAAACCAAAAGAGCAAGTAGGACCGTAGGTAAACTGAACGGATGAAATGCTAACAAGGATCTTCAACAAGGTTGAAGGGTCAAAAAAGGTGTTAAAAGATTTGAAAAATGACTTCACCTTAACCCAAATGGTTGCTTCTCATTCCATGTCAATCAAATATCTCGAGAATCAACTGTGTCAACTCTTCACCCATCTCAATAAAAGGCAAAAGGGAACATTGCCTAGTGACACATCCCAAATCCCAAGATGATGGTTGGTGAGTAAGAACTGCGTCGTGCCATGACGTTAAATAAGATGCTTCTTGGGAGGAAATCCAAATTTATGTTATTTTTTTCAATAAAGTGTGTTGTCAGTGCAGGTTGAAAAAAGTTGAAAAGGATGTTGATTGCGATGCAAAGTACTCAGTCTGCGATGCACCAAAATGATTGGGCTTGCTTCTGCTTGTTCACCCTTTGAGCAAAGAGTTTTGAAAAATGTACTGTCAATTTTGGCTATCAAGGACCATATCGGCGATTCACCCAATCATAGTCGGTGAACTACATCAGGTCCACCAAGTTGAACATCAAGTTTAGTGTTTTTATAGGCCTCATCAACAAGCTTAAGCTCTTTCGGTGATTCACCGACTGTGTTCGACGATGTTAGTCGCAGATCGCTGAGTGTGCTTGAAATAAAAAGGCAAAGAGTCTTTTCAAGTTTTAATAGAAAACCTTTCATCTTTTTGAGCTCCTTTTTATCCCAAACTCCCCACACTCTTGTTTCTTTGATTTTGTGACCTCAATTGCTTGGATTCACTTGGTTGGAGTGCATTGTGGTGTTTGCTTCTCAATCTCAGACCCCTTTACCCTCAATTTTGTGCTTAGTTATCATCTTTGAGGTTGGTTTTCGAGTTCTATACTAATATTTATGCTATATCTTGATGTTTTTTCTGTGGTCTTAATATTGGAATTGATATATTATTGTCTAATTTGTGTGGATAGTGCTAAATGCATCATATTAAACTGTGCCCATGAGTTAGAATGGTTGAGTTAGTTCATGAAATTGTTAAAATTAATTGTGAATGTTAAAATTTTAAATTGAGTCCTTGAATGTGCTGGGTCTTGCTTAATTTGAACATGGGTGAAGTGTGATTAGCCCAGTAATGTATCGACGACTTGTATTTGCCCAAATGATAGATAGAGTGACGACTTTCTAAGGGCGTATTGTCAATTTAGGCAATGTTTTGTGAAATCTTGGGGAAGTCTTAGTACTCATGGGTAGAATAACATGTGGGTAGATTGTAAAACTGATTGGGTAATGGGTATTGTTGTGTATTTGTGCTGAACTTGTGAAATTTGGCATATGGCTGAAATTATCTGTTCGGTGGGCTTGTCTTAGCTCACTAAGTCGATTAGGTGAATCGTTGAGTAAGTCCTAAATTGCCTTCTATGCTTGAATTTTTGAACTGGGTCGTATCTCATTCGGTGAGCTTGTCTTAGCTCGCCGAAACAAACTTAGTGGATCACCAAGTTGGAGTAGACATTACCCTTTGTGCTTTTCTCTTTTAGTTGAACTCTGTCACTTTCGGCTGACTTGTCTTAATCTACCAAAACCAACTCGGTGAATCATCGAGTTGGAGATGACTCTACCTTTTATGCCTGAGTAAAATTATGTTGTGGTCTATCACTTCAGCGAGCTCGCCTAACAGGTTAGGCGAATCGTCTTCCCAACCGGTGAGCCTCAGAAATCATTTTTGAACTGTGTTTGTGCTTGAACTTGTTTCAACTAACCTTCACCCGATCTATGTTATCAATTGTTGTGCATTGCAGGAAATGGCCAAAATCAAAAGCAAAAGAGTTGTGTCCACAGACTCAGAGCTTGAAAAGGGAATCTCCTCCTCCCCCCCCTTTGAAAAGAAACAAGGGGATCTCTACTAATGAGCCGTCTAAGGATCCCCAACAACAAGCCACTCTGTATTCCTCTATGCGTGTGGGTGAGAAGCCAAAGAAGGGGATTGCCAAGAAAAGATCGGGACCAAACCCTATCTCTAATATGAGTGCTTCACAAATTCTCCCGATTATTGCTCCAAGGGTACTTAATAGGCTCAAGCAGTAAGAGAACGGATAATTCTAGAGGAGATACAACTCTTGATCGATGAGGTAATGAGTGATTATCCATCCATTTGGGTCACAATCAAGTTTCACGGATTCAAAGGTTCACAAGACCCTGACCTCCTTATGTCCCCCATAAGTGAGCAAGTTCTATGAGGCCTATGCAAAGGCTTTACTAAAGAAGAGAAAGAGCACTGTTTGGAAGCCCTTGGAAGATGTAGAAGTTTGTGGCAAAATGATACAATTCCACATAGGTGCCATTAACGATATTTTGGGTAACAAAGCCACTAGGGTTGATTTCCACAAGAACCGGATGAAATAGGGCCTAGATGCACTAAAGGGGTGGCTGGCACCCCTCATTTCTAATATCTCTCCTCCGTGAATGGTTGATGAAGCAAGGATAGAAAATAAAAATATGAACATCCCCTCCAGATATTGGTTTGGCTTCATTAGTAGCAATCTCATGTCGTCCCAGAATGATTCAATCCTCCAGTATCTAAAGGCCATCTTCGTTGGTAGCATCATTGACCAGACAAATATCCATGCCGGTGGGATTATCATTGAGGAGATGCTTACGCGAGCTCGTCAGGAGCAGACATCTCACTACTTCCCAGTCTTGATCACACAACTCTGTGAGGCTGTGGGATTCCCTTTTCAGGATAGGACAGACGTCAGGATTACCCCTACCTCCTCCAGTGATATTCGAAGGATTAAGGTAGATTACTTGAGAGATGATGCAGCTCAGAAGAAGCTTCCACCACCAGATACTAGTACTATTATTGACCCTTCTAGCCTTGAGGTTGATGCCACTCAGCCCGTTCCTTCTGTGGAGCCATTATGTACCCCTGAAACCTCCTCTATGCCTTTTACTTCCACATCTGCTGCACCTGCCCCTATGTCCAGGCCTCCCTTGACCAAAGCCTTATAACACCTCAGAATCTAGTAGGCTAGGCTAGGGCTAAGTGTGAAGGGCAAGGGCTAAGGAAGTAAGCTTGGGTAGCCTTCACCAAGCCATGCTCACCTCCCACGACCACCATGAAGCCTCGTGGTAGGGACCACGGGCCGTGGTGATGGGCGTGGTGAGCTAGGCAGTGAGCTTCCAAGACTACCCAAAATGTTGGACCCTCTCACGAGCCACCAAACGGTCCGTGAAGGCCACCACGGGCCGGGGGAAGGGTCGTGGTCTTAAGAAAGATTCTTGGGGAAGAGGGTGGCAAACCAAGCCACTGGTAAAGGGACCACGCGCACCACTATGGGCAGTGTGACCCTTGACGGCTCATGAAGCCACTCGTGAAGGGTGGTGCGACAACTTTTAGTTAGGGGCGCATGGGTATTTTTAAGTTTTAATTAGATCAAAGCTATGTTGTTTTACCCAAGCCTAGGACCCCTATATAAGTCATTTTAACCCCAAAACTCACTCATTCAAGTCATTATTTCCAAAACCCAAAAAGAAATCCCAAAGTTCTTCCTCTCAAATATTTCTTTCTCTAGAACTTGAAGAAGAAGAAAGAGTTGAAGCTAGGATCAAGGTCAAGACTCCATTCCTCAAGCATTTGTGGGCTTTTTTAGTAAGGTATGATGACTTTTCATCTATGGAATCCTTTCATCCATAGAGCCCCCAATATTCCTCAATTGAAAAGTAGAAATTCCCCAATTTGAGTTAGGATTTCTTCTAATGTCATGGGTCTTGATGAATATTGATCAAAATGATTGGGTTATGATTGTTTATGCTTGAATTAAGTAGATTCAATGATTTTAGAGTGAATTTACATGTACCCATGCCTAAACCATGTCTAGAAAGATGAAATTGATGTAAATGGGTTTTATGCCATGAAAGGAGAATTTTTGGGTTTAGGTGTATTCTTATAGAATTGATGAGATACATTAGGAGTGATTTGAGATTGAAGCCTACATGATGAATTATGATTAGAATTGCTTTGAGATTTAAGCATATGAGATGATTATGATATTGATTGCTTTAAGAGTGAAGCATGTATGATGTATTATGATTTGTAGGACTTTGAGAGTAAAGCTTAAGCATGAATTATTGATTATTAGATAGGATTGTTGTGGAAGGGATTTACCCACATGATTCCTTATGTATGTATGAATGTGAAAGGCTTTCTCACATTGAATGATTCCAGGTTGAAAGAATTGCTCACCTAAAAATGAATCTAAGTTAAAAGACTATGAAATTGATGAGGCTTGAGGAGATTTCCCATGAACTCCGTATGAGAAGGATATGAGGCGGTTACCCATATTCCTAAGCTAGAAAGCATAAGGTGATTTCACATGTCATATAATGATGAATGTTAGGCGACTACCCTTATTCCTTGATGTTGAATAAGGGGCGACTCCCCACGTTCCTATTATGTAATATTGAACTAGAGGTGACTATCCTCGTTCCTATTATGCTGATTGGACATGGAGGCAAGTACCAATAATCCTTATAGAAAGATGTGGAGGCGAGTACCCGTGTCTTATGATGTTAGACATGGAGGCGAGTACCCATGATACTAAAGTATGTAAGGCAAGAGGCGACTACTCATTAGCCTTTAGAGCAATGCAAGAGGTGAATACCCATTAGCGTTTATAGGAGGCAAGGAGGCAAATCCCATGTTTTAAAAGTAAGCATGAATCATATGAATTATGTTATGAAGAATGAATAGCTTTGATTGTTGCTTGAGTTGCCTTCCATGATGTAAGTATGACTAGAGGCGGATGACCCAAGTTTTGACTAAGGATAAGTTGAGGTTACTTAAGGAAGTATTCCTCCTTTGTTATGATGATTTATTATGTGCATTGATTATGCTTATTGACTTATGTTGTCTAATGCTTATGTTTATTATGCTTATGCAAGTTATCATATTGAGTATATTCTTGTACTAACGCATATTCTTGCCTACATTTCTTATCCAAATATAGGGCCGACGATATCGACTCTCATCCCCGTGGCTAGGATCTTAGTAGGAGCAATATTTGAAGATTGGTGAGTCCTCATAGCATTCAAGGATTTGGCCACCATTTCTCTTATGTTCTTTCATTTTATGTTTTGAACATTATTGTATGGTTTGTTTCCCAAGATATTCATGTTTTAGATGGTTTGAGACAAAGTGTATTAGACTTCCGCTGTGTTTTATAAAGACTTTGATTGTGTTGAAAATATTTTAAATTTATGCTCATTTCTATTATCTTATGTTATGAATGCTAAGTTGCTTGTATGAGGCCTCTCGGGGTCTTGTACCTCATGTTACATCTAGGGGGTACTCCTGGGTCGTGACAAACTTGGTAATCAGAGCACAAGGTTTAGAATGGTTCTAGGATGTCTCAAAACCACGTCAAGTAGAGTCTTATGCATAAGTGTGAAGCGCGCCACATTTATGAATGAGAGGATACTAGATGCTTAGGAAACTTCACTTCTTTCTTCGCTCTAAGTCATGCGATAGAGTGTAATTCTACAAGGTTTTTCTCCTAATCCTTACCCGATAGTATACATGATATGACTACTCGAAGGGCTCATGCTAGAAGGAATGGGGAAGATAATGTGGACCAAGGAGATCCTCCTGAAGCTCCGGTCGACCCTTTGGCCGAAAATGTGACTAATGCGGAGTTTAGGTCTGCTTTTCAAGTATTGGCTCAAGTCCTGACGGCCCAAGCCAATAGGGAGGTTGTGTTCCCCGCGAACCCAAATGTGGGTACGATGGCATCAAGAGTGAGGGACTTCACAAGGATGAATACTTCGAAATTTTATGGCACTAAGGTAGAGGAAGATCCTCAAGAGTTCATAGATGAGGTCTATAAGGTGTTGGACATTATGGGAGTGACTCCGGTGGAAAAGGCAGAATTGGATGCTTATCAACTTAAGGGGGTTGCTCAGATTTGGTTCAACCAATGGAAAGAAGCAAGACCGGTAGGAGCAGGTCCTATAGAATGGGAAAGGTTCAAGTCTGATTTTCTTGATAGGTTCTTCCCTCTAGAGATGAGAGAGTCTAAGGTGCTTGAGTTCATTATTCTTCCGCAAGGTAATATGAGTGCTAAGGAATATTATTTGAGGTTCACTCAGTTGTCGAAATATGCTCCATCTATAGTGGCCAACTCTAGGTCGAGAATGAGTAAGTTCGTATCGGGAGTGTCCGACTTGGTGGTGAAAGAATGTCGTACGGCTATGCTTGTCCATGACATGGATATTTCTCATCTTATGGTCCATGCCCAACAGATTGAAGAGGGGAAACTTAAGGAGAGATGTAGAAAGCTTAAGAGGACAAGAATGGATTTTCCGAGCAAGGTTCTTCTAAGGTCCGGTGGACGTGGTCGTTCGAGGTTTCGACAAAGATTTTCTGGGTAAGGTTCTTCTAAGGCTCCTCCAAGGTTCAACAATGAAAGGGTGTCTAACCCTAAGCCTCAAGGAGGTGGTAATGAGTCTTCATTGCCAGATTGTACTAAGTGTGGAAGGAAGCATGAGGGCAAGTGTCTAGCGAGTTCCAATGCTTGTTTTGGTTGTGGTGAGACGGATCACAAGATAAGGCATTGTCCTTCGGTTGCTAGAAATGAAAGAGATAGTCGTCGTAGGGCTCAAACCTATCCTTCATCCGGTCCAAGTGGTTCGGGTGCAAATTCTCCTAACAAAAACCGACTCTATGCACTCCAGACTCGAGGTGAACAAGAGGGTTCTCCCAAATTGGTTACGGTATGTTGAAAGTTTTCCAAATTGATGTTTATGCTTTACTTGATCCTGGTGCTACCTTGTATTTTGTGACACCATATGTGGCTATGAGGTCTGATGTTCTTCCGGATGTGTTGTTAGAACCTTTTTTTGTCTCTACTCCTGTTGGTGATTCTGTGGTGGCTAAGAAGGTCTATAGAAGATATCTCGTTTCCTTGTCCCATAGAGTTACTCTTGTTTATTTGGTAGAGCTATATATGTTAGACTTTTATGTTATCCTTGGTATGGATTGGCTGCACTCTTGCGATGCTTCTATTGATTGTAGAACCCGTGTAGTCAAGTTTCAGTTCCTGAATGAGCCTATCCTAGAGTGGAAGGGGGGAAATTCTATGCCTAGAGGTCAGTTTGTTTCTTTTATGAAAGCTAGAAAGATGATTTTCAAGGGTTGTATTTACCATCTAGTTAGGGTGAGAGATATGGATTTTGAAACCCCTACTCTTGAGTCGGTCCCCATTGTGAATGAGTTTCCGAAAGTGTTCCAAGATGATCTACCCGGTATTCCTCCAGAAAGAGAAATATACTTAGGTATTGACCTTCTCCCAGATACGCAACCTATTTCTATTCCTCCTTATAGAATGGCTCTGGCAGAACTTAAGGAGTTGAAAGATTTGTTGGATAAGGGTTTCATCCGACCGAGTATCTCTCCATGGGGTGCTCCAATTTTGTTTGTTAGGAAGAAGGATGGTTATCTTCGTATGTGTATTGACTATCGTCAGTTGAACAAGGTGACCATTAAGAATAAGTATCCTCTTCCAAGGATAGATTATTTGTTTGACCAACTTCAAGGGTCTAGTTATTTCTCGAAGATTGATTTCCGAACGGGTTATCCCCAGTTAGGGTGAAGGAAGATGATATTCCAAAAATGGCTTTTAGAACCCGATATGGTCATTTTGAATTTTTGGTTATGTCCTTTGGTGTTACAAATGCCCCGGCGGCATTTATGGATTTGATGAACTAGGGTGTTTAGACAATACCTTGATATGTTCGTAATTGTGTTCATTGATGGTATTTTGATTTATTCAAGAAGTGAGGATGATCACATCAATCATTTGAGGATTGTGTTGCAAATCCTTAAGGAACAACAACTCTTTGCAAAGTTTAGCAAATGTGAGTTTTGGCAAAGGTCTGTGGCTTTTCTAGGTCACATTGTTTCTAGTAAGGGTATTGAGGTAGATCCTATTAAGACGAATGCGGTCAAGAGTTGGCCTAGACCTCTATCACCAACGGATATTAGAAGCTTCTTCGGTTTGGCCGGTTATTATAGAAGGTTTGTTGAGGGGTTTTCTACGATTGCCTCTTCATTGACGACTTTGACTCAAAAGAAGGCTAAGTTCATATGGTCCGAAGCTTGTGAGAAAAGTTTTCAAGAGTTAAAAGATAGACTTACTTTCGCTCCGGTGTTGACTTTACCGGAATGTATGGATGGCTTTGTAGTTTATTGTGATCCTCTAGAATTGGGTTGGGATGTGTGCTTATGCAAAATGGTAAAGTTATTTCCTATGTCTCAAGGCAACTTAAGGTTCATAAGAAGAACTATCCTGCCCACGACCTTGAATTAGCGGAGGTCGTTTTTGCCTTAAAGATTTGGAGGCATATTTGTATGGAGTTCATGTTGAAGTTTTCACTGACCATAAGAGTTTGCAATATGTGTTCAATCAAAAGGATTTGAATCTTCGCCAAAGAAGGTTGCTTGAGTTATTGAAAGATTATGATATGAGTGTCCTCTATCACCCCGGTAAGGCGAATGTGGTAGCGGATGCTCTTAGTCGGTTATCTATGGGTAGTGTAGCTCATATTGATGATGATAGAAAGGAGTTGGTTCGAGATGTTCATAGATTGGACCGATTGGGTGTTAAGTTAGTAGACTCTATCAAGGGTGGTGTTATGGTTCACAATGGTTCAGAATCGTCTTTTGTGGTGGATGTGAAAGCCAAGCAATGTCTTGATTCGATATTAGTTGAATTGAAAGAAGCGGTACTTAGAAATTTCATTGAGGCTTTCTCCTAAGGGGGAGATGGTATGCTTAGATATTAAGGTCGTTTATGCATTTCGATTGTTGATGACTTGAGGGAACAGATCTTGTCAGAAGCCCATAGTCATCGGTATTCCATTCACCTGGGAACCACCAAGATGTACCGTGATTTGCAGGAGATCTATTGGTGGAATGGGATGAAGAGGGATATTGCGGAGTTTGTAGCTAAGTGTCCTAATTGCCAACAAGTGAAAGTTGAGCATCAGAAACTGAGAGGTTTGTCCCAAGACATTAGTATTCCTACTTGGAATTGGAAAGATTTGAATATGGACTTCATAGTAGGGTTGCCACGTACTCGGCGACAACATGATTCGATTTGGGTCATAGTAGACCGAATGACGAAATTGGCTCATTTCATTCCCGTCAATGTTTCTTATTCAGCGGAAGATTATGCTAAGTTGTATTTGAGGGAAATGGTAAGGTTGCATGGAGTACCGTTGTCCATTATCTCCGATAGAGGTACTCAGAAGTCTTTCCAAAAGGGTCTTGGCACTAAAGTTAAGCTTAGCATGACTTTTCATCCACAAACCGATGAGCAAGCGGAGCGAACTATCCAAACTTTGGAAGATATGTTGAGAGCATGTGTCATCAATTTCAAGGGGAATTGGGATGATCACTTGCCATTGATTGAGTTTGCTTATAATAATAGCTATCACTCTAGTATTGGTATGGCTCCATTTGAGGCTCTTTATGGTAGGAGGAGTAGATCTCCCATAGGTTGGTTTGAGGTGGGTGAAGTTGCCTTGATAGGACCCGAGTTAGTTCATGAGGCTATTGAGAAAATTCGAGTTATTAGAGAGAGGTTGAGAATAGCCCAAAGCCGAAAAAAGTCATATACTGATGTTAGAAGAAGAGATCTTGAATTTGATGTGCATGATTGGGTTTACTTTAAAATCTCGCCCATGAAGGGTGTAATGAGGTTTGGTAAGAAAAGGAAACTTAGTCCCCATTTTGTAAGCCCATATAAGATCTTGAGACGTGTTGGTAAGGTTGCTTATGAGCTTAATTTGCCTAATGATTTGGCATCGGTGCATCCATTTTTCCATGTCTCTATGTTAAAGAAATGTTTTAGAGATCCGACATCTATAGTTCCGTTAGAAGGGTTGAGAGTTAATGAGAATCTCTCTTATGAAGAAGTACCGGTTGAGATCTTAGACCGACAAGTTAAGAAGTTGAGAAACAAGGAAGTTGCTTCCGTGATTTTTTTGTGGAGGAATCATTTAGTTGAGGGTGCTACTTGGGAGGCCGAGGCCGATATGATGTCCCGATATCCTCATCTTTTTCCTTCTACTCCTACTCTACTTGAGGTAATGAGTTCCTCTTGGTTTTTTCCTTGTTTGAAGTCATGTGTGTTTTAGATATTCCCATGATTTCCTTATGTTATGCATGTTCATGAAAACTTATGTTTTGAAAGAAAATGAGCTTAGATGATTGATTTTCCTTATGTTGTTGTGCATTTAGTATGAGTTGCCATAGACTTCATGAGATGAGTTGTTGAACATGCTTTAACTATGCTTTATGAGAATGAATTGCATATAGGCTCCATGAGATTGTGTTGAGCATGCTTTTAGCTTGGAGATGGTAGTTCCTCCTTGAACATGAGAAATTTTGAAATTTCATGCATATTGGGTTGCTAGATGTAGTTCCTATTTCCCTTGTGATGCATTGAGTATGTTTAGCTTGGAGATGAAGTTCCTCTATGGTTGTGTGCATTTAGATGAGTTACATGCATGATGGGCTGCTAGTACTGAGTCTTTTATTCCAAAAGGTGTCGAGAAATTCCATTCGAGGATGAATGTTTCCAAGGGGGAGATAATGTAACACCTCAGAATCTAGTAGGCTAGGCTAGGGCTAAGTGTAAAGGGCAAGGGCTAAGGAAGTAAGCTTGGGTAGCCTTCACCAAGCCATGCTCACCTCCCACGACCACCATGACACCTCGTGGTGGGGACCATGGGCCGTGGTGATGGGTGTGGTGAGCTAGGCAGTGAGCTCCCGAGACTGCCCAAAATGTTGGACCCTCCCACGAGCCACCAAACGGTCCGTGAAGGCCACCACGGGCCGTGGGAAGGGTTGTTGTCTTAAGATAGATTCTTGGGGAAGAGGCGTGGCAAACCAAGCCACTGGTCAAGGGACCACAGGCACCACTACGGGCCGTGTGACCCTTGACGGCTCGTGAAGCCACTCGCATAGGGTGGTGCGACAACTTTTAGTTAGGGGCACATCGGTCTTTTCCGGTTTTAATTAGATCAAAGCTATGTTATTTTACCCAAGCCTAGGACCCCTACATAAGTCATTTTAACTCAAAAATCACTCATTCAAGTCAATATTTCAAACACCCAAAATAAAAATCCCAAAGTTCTTCCTCTCAAATATTTCTCTCTCTAGAACTTGAAGAAGAAGAAAGATTTCAAGCTAGGATCAAGGTCAAGTCTCCATTCCTCTAGAATTTGTGGGCTTTTTTAGTAAGGTATGATGGCTTTTCATCCATGGAGCCCCCAATATTCCCCAATTGAAAATTAGAAATTCCCCAATTTGAGTTAGGGTTTCTTCTAATGTTGTGGGTTTTGATGAATGTTGATCCAAATGATTGGGTTATGATTGTTTATACTTGAATTGAGTAGATTCAATGATTTTAGAGTGAATTTACATGTACCCATGCCTAACCCATGTCTAGAAATATGAAAATAATGTAAATGGATTTTATGCCATGAAAGGAGAATTTGTGGGTTTAGATGTATTCTTATAGGATTGATGAGATACATTAGGAGTGCTTTGAGATTGAAGCCTACATGATGAATTATGATTAGAATTGCTTTGAGATTTAAGCATATGAGATGATTATGATATTGATTGCTTTAAGAGTGAAGCATGTATGATGAATTATGATTTGTAGGGCTTTGAGTGTAAAGCTTAAGCATGAATTGTTGATTATTAGATAGGATTGTTATGGAAGGGATTTACCCACATGATTCCTTATGTATGTATGAAAGTGAAAGGATTTCTCACATTGAATGATTCTAGATTGAAAGGATTGCTTTCCTAAAAATGAATCTAAGTTAAAAGACTATGAAATTGATGAGGCTTGAGGTGATTTCCCATGACCTCCATATGAGAAGGATATGAGGCGGTTACCCATATTACTAAGCTAGAAAGCATGAGGTGATTTCCCATGTCATATGATGATGAATGTGAGGTGACTACCCTTATTCCTTGATGTTGAAAATAGGGCGACTCCCCACGTTCCTATTATGTAAGGTTGAACTACAAGTGATTATCCTCGTTCCTATTATGATGATTGGACATGGAGGCGAGTACCCATGATCCTTATAGAAAGATGTGGAGGCAAGTACCCGTGTCTTATGATGTTGGACATGGAGGCGATTACCCATGATCCTAAAGTATGTAAGGCAAGAGACGACTACCCATTAGCCTTTAGAGCAAGGCAAGAGGTTAATACCCATTAGCGTTTATAGGAGGCAAGGAGGTGAATCCCCATGTCTTTAAAAGTAAGCATGAATAATATGAATTATGTTATGAAGAATGAATAGCTTGGATTGTTACTTAAGTTGCCTTCCATGGTGTAAGTATGACTAGAGGCGGATGACCCAAGTCTTGACTAAGGATAATTTGAGGTTACTTAAGTAATTATTCCTCCTTTGTTATGATGATTTATTATGTGCATTGATTATGCTTATTGAATTATGTTGTCAAATGCTTATGTTTATGATGTTTATGCAAGTTATCATATTTAGTACATTCTTGTACTAACGCATACTCTTGTCTATATTTTTTATCCAAATGTAGGGTCCGACGATATCGATTATCATCCCCGTGGCTAGGATCTTAGTAGGAGCAAGATTTGAAGATTGGTGAGTCCTCGCAACATTCGAGGATTTGGCCACCATTTCTCTTATGTTCTTTCATTTTATGGTTTGAACATTATTGTATGGGCTTTGTCCCAAGTTATTCATGTTTTAGATGATTTGAGACAAAGTGTATTAGACTACTGCTTCGTTTTATAAAGACTTTAATTGTGTTGAAAATGTTTTAAATTTCTGCTCATTTCTATTATCTTATGTTATGAATGCTAATTGGCTTGTATGAGGCCTCTCGGGATCTTGTACGCCATGGTACGTCTAGGGGTATCCCTGGGTCGTGACAAGCCTTGATCTATCAAATAGTTAACTTTGCCCATTCTACGGATGCTAGGGCGGCTATGGTTGAAAAAGAAATACCCAAGCTAATTGAGAGGGAGATTGAGGATGCCTTCTGTCCCATTAGAGGCTAGATGGTATGGTACCAGGCCACCCTAGTGTCATATGGGGAGATGTTGGACAACCTTACAGCTAGGATAGAGGCTAGCGAGATGAGCGACGGTAGCTCCGCTGAGTTGACTACTATGTGAGGTGATATTGCTAAGTTACGGTTCGATGTGGACCAACTATGGTCCACCGATATTTCTATATTGTGGGGTGAGATTCCCTTGCCCGATATGCCCGAGTTTGTGCCTACCTCTGTGCCAAGACCTGAGGTACCTAGAGCAGCCTGGTGATATTGATGTTGTTGGTGAGAATGAGAGAGTTGAGGATGAGGTTGATGCTGATTCAGCCAATGAGACTGATGAGGAGGGGATATGGAGAGAGGATGAGCAACAGATTGCTATGACACAGATGGAGCTGTAGGTAGGGGTTTCAATGGGAAGGTTCGATTGGTTATTTTTTAAAAATTATACCATCCCAATTTTTGGGATTTTTATAGTTTATAACCAAAATTACCATCCCAATCATATCGGTTTCTCTTCAATATCTGTATGATTCGATTAATTTTCATTTCCTTTACTTTTAAATCTACGTCAAAATTATTAAATATTTTTTTTCACAAGTATGTTCTTGAAGTAGCACTTCAATTCTTCCCAAGAAGCTAAGAATGTGAAACCTTGTTATAGTATTGTTGATCTTAAACTTTTAATAGGATTGCTTGCATAGGTTTTGTCGTCTTGTTTGATGACTTCTCTTATAGTGTCTTTTTAAAACTCTGATTAATTAAAGACTACTTAAAAGGCAAAGGCCCAAAGTCGCCATCAGAGGTCTAGGACCTAGGTTATATTTATATTTAAAAAATGTTAGAAAATATATTTATGTAAAATTTAACATATTGTTAATATATAAATATATTTGCATACATGTAAGGTTATTCGGTTCGGTTCGGGAATTTTCAATTTTCTTTTATAAATTAAAAAGATCATCCCGATTGTTCGGTACGGTATACACATTTGAGATACTTTTAGAAAGTAACCTTAGTTCATTAGTGTGGGAAGTTTGCCTTTAATCGACATAGACCATGTGAGCTATAACATGGAATCTGGTGTCTATCCCACACCAAAAAGAGATGTCCTTACTTACCAAGGTAAGAACCATGAACTTGAGCTAAAGTGGATCCACTAGTTAATGTATATCTAAGACAAACCTATGGTGGCACATAGTTATGGGATAAGGAGATTGCTACTAGAAATCCAACCTCAACTACGGGAGAGCTTCCATCTCAATATCCTCTCGGTGCTAAGCATAAATCTCACGAAATAGTCATTAATCTTATTCATATTATTATCCATGGAAAGTCACAATAAAGTAATCAATCCAAGATAGAGTTCATTAGAATACCTCCTTATTCTTTAATCAACTTAGGTGAGAAAAGCTTTCAACCTTATGAATCTGTTTTGTGAGAAAACCTTTCAACCTTATGAATCTGTTTTGTGAGAAAAACCTTTCACAATGATGTTTTGAATAGTATGTGAGAAATAATTTCACAACAACAACTATGCTTACTCTCAAGCAACCTTAAGTCATTTAGATCAATTTCATAAAGAAACATGCATATCCTCATAAATTCATAAGCTTCATCGTGTGATCAAAACCTAGAAATCATGGATAATGCATGGGTTAATGTGAATTCAACTTAAAAACATGCAATTATCTCAATTCATGCATAAAAAGACATAAAACAATCAATTGGATCATAATTGAAAGGAACCCATGAGATTTAATAAAACCCTAACTTCAATTGGAGATTCCAACTTGTAAAATTAGAGAATTTAGGAACCCTATGGAGGAAAGAACTCCATAGGTGAATACTATCATACCTTGATGTAAAATGCCCACAATCAATGGTGAATTTGGAGACTTGATCTTGAAACCCTAGACTTATTCTTCAAGCTTTAGAGAGAGAAATTTTGGGGGAAGAACTTGGAGAGATTCTGAGAAATTTGAAGAATGATTTAGAGTAGTTAGATTTTAGGCTTAAAAGACTTATATAGGGTCTAGGATTATGATTAAAATGACCTAGTTGGGCATTCATCAATTAGGGAAAAGACTAAAAAGCCCTTAAAAATAACTGTCGACCACCATCTACGGTTGGACCTACGGTCCGTAGGTCCTTAATGCTTACGGTCCGTACCTTCTACAGACCGTACTGGATCCACCGTAGAAAGTGATCAGGGACTCTAATTTTCGCCAAATTTTTATGGAACCTATGCACTTTCTATAGGTCTTTCTACGGACCGTACATACCAACCTTAGAAACCAACCATAGAAACCAACTTTAAGCTTTAAAATTTCACTAAGTCTGGGGTGACCTATGAGACCTATCTACGACTCGTCAAAGGAACGAAGGACCGTTCTATTGAACCGTGATATTGGGACTTGTTTTTGAAAATTCATTTTCCCACTACCTACGGTTGCCACATACGGCCTTTAGAAGCTTCTACGGTCCATAGATGGGATCCGTAGATACATACATTAGCCCAAAACAAAAAATTTCCTTCTTTTCCAAATCTGAGGTGTTACAATATATCTCCCTTGGGAATATTCGTCCTTGAATGGAACTCAAGACATCATAAGAAGCGTAGGAACACGATCTAACAGCCCAACATGAATGCAATCACATAAATGCACATATCCGAGGAGGAAAAATTGACTCCAAGCTAAAGCATATTCAAAACATCATTTCATAAGGCCTATATGGAACTCATACTCAAATGCACATAAACATGGATATATCAATCAAGTTAACTCATTTTCTCAAAGTCAAGTTTTCATGAGCATGCATGCATGAGGAAATATGAGAATGACTTGGACATAAGGATGGACATGATGAAGTAAATACCTCAAGCTAGAGTGGGGTTGGAGGGAAAGAGATGAGGGTAATGGGACTTCATATCCGCCTTGGCCTCCCAAGTAGTGCCCTCAACTAGTTGATTCCTCCTAAGAACTTTCACAGAAGCAACTTCCTTATTTCTAATCTTCTTAACTTGCCGGTCCAAAATCTCAACCAAAACTTCTTCATAAGAAAGATTCTCCTTAACTCCCAAACCTTACGAGGGAACAATGGATATCGGATCTCCAATAAATTTCTTCAACAAAGAGACATGGAAAATTGGATGAACCGATGCAAAATCATTAGGCAAATCAAGTTCATAAGCAACTTTACCAATACGCCTCAAAATCTTATATGGGCCCACATAACGGAGACTAAGCTTCCCTTTCTTTCCAAACCTCATCACACCCTTCATGGGTGAAATTTTCAAGTAGACCCAATCATGAACATCAAACTCAAGGTCTCTCCTTCTAACATCGACAATGGAATTTTGTCGACTTTGAGCTATTTCCAACCTTTCTTTAATAAGCCGAACTTTCTCCATAGCCTCATGTACCTACTCGGGACCTATCAAAGCAACCTCACAAACTTTAAACTAACCTATAGGAGATCTACACCTCCTAACATAAAAAGCCTCAAATGGAGCCATACCAATGCTGGAATGATAGTTATTATTGTAAGAAAACTCAATCAAAGGCAATGATCATCTCAATTTCCCTTCAAGTCAATCACACAAGCTCTCAACATATCTTCAAAAGTTTGGATAGTACGCCTCACTTGTCCATCGGTTTGAGGATGAAAGGCCGTACTAAGCTTAAAATGAATACCAAGACCCTTTTGGAAAGACTTCCAAAATTGAGAAGTAAATTGGGTACTACGATCGAAGATAATGGATAAGGGCACTCCATGCAATCTAACCATTTCCCTCAAGTACAACTTAGAATAGTCCTCCGCTGTATTAGAAACCTTGACGGGAATGAAATGAGTCGATTTTGTCATACGGTCCACAATAACCCAAACCGAGTCATATTGTCGCCGGTGCGGGGTAAACCCACAATAAAGTCCATATTCAAATCTTTCCATTTCCAAGTAGAAATGTTAATATCTTGTGATCAACCTCCCGACGTTTGATGCTCAACTTTAACTTGTTGACAATTAAGACACTTAGCCAAAAATTCCGCAATATCCTTTTTCATCCCATTCCACCAATAAACCTCCTGTAAGTCATGGTACATCTTAGTGGCTCCCGGGGTGAATGGAATATCAAGAACTATGAGCTTCCGATAAAATCTTCTCCCTCAAATCATCAACATTGGGAACACACAAACGACCTTGATACTGAAGTACACCATCTCCCCCTTGGAGAAAGCCTTAACGGACTTCTTAAGCACATCTTCCTTCAATTCAACCAAATTTGGATCCATACCTTGCTTGGCTTTCACATCTGACACAAAAAATGATTTTGAACCCTTATGTACCATAACACCACCTTTAGTGGATTCAACCAAGCGAACACCTAATAGGGTTAATATACGAATATCTCGAACCAATTCCTTCTTACCATCCTCAATATCAGCAACACTACCCATTGATAACTGACTAAGAGCATCCGCCACCACATTCGACTTGTCGGGCCATGGAGGATACTTATGTCATAATCCTTTAGTAACTCAAGCCACCTCCTTTGGTGAAGATTTAGATCCTTCTGCTTAAACACATATTGTAAACTTTTGTGGTCGGTAAAGACATCAACATAAACACCATATAAAAAAATGTCTCCAAATATTTAAGGCAAAAACAACCACTGTTAATTCTAAATCATGGGTAAGATAGTTCCTTTCATGAATCTTAAGTTGTCGTGAAGGATGAGAAATAACCTTTCCATTTTTCATAAGAACACACCCTAGCCCAACTCTTGAAGCATCACAATAAACCACAAAACCATCGGATCCTTCCGGTAAAGTCAATACCGGAGCGGAAGTAAGTCTATCTTTCAATTCTTGAAAACTCTTCTCATAGTCCTCAAACCATACAGACTTAACCTTCTTTTGGGTCAATGTCGTCAATGGAGAGGCCATCGAAGAAAAACCTTCAAAAAACCTTCTATAGTAACCAGCCAAACCTAAGACTCTTCGAATATCCAAAGGGGGTAAAGGTCTAGGCCAACTCTTAACCGCATCCATTTTCTTAAGATCTACCTCAATACCCTTTCTGGAAATAATGTGACGAAGAAAAGCCATGGATCTCAACCAAAATTCACATTTAATAAACTTTGTAAAAAGTTGTTGGTCCTTGAGAACTTAAAACACAATCCTCAAATGATTGGTATGCTCATCCTCACTCCTTGAGTAAATCAAGATGACATCAATAAACACAATCACGAACATGTCAAGGTATTGTCTAAACACCCATTCATCAAATCCATAAATACGGCCGAAGAATTATTCAAGCCAAATGACATTACCAAAAACTCATAATGACCATACCGAGTTTGAAAAGTCATCTTTGGAATGTCATCTTCTTTTACCCTCAATTGGTGATAGCCCGACCGGAGGTCTATCTTAGAGAAGTAATGTGCTCCTTGTAGTTGATCAAACATATCATCTATCCTTGGAAGAGGATATTTGTTCTTAATGTTAACCTTGTTCAATTTTTGGTAGTCAATACACATACGAAGTGAACCATGTTTCTTTCAAACAAACAAAACTAGAGCACCCCATGGAGAGATAATCAGTTAGATGAAACCCTTATCCAACAAATCTTTCAATTGTTCTTTAAACTCCTTAAGTTATGTCGGGGCCATACGATAAGGAGGGATAAATATAGGTTGCGTATCTAGGAGAAGGTCAATACCGAAGTCTATTTCCCTTTCGTGAGGAAAACCAAGTAAATCATCGGGAAACACTTCCAAAAACTCGTTAACAACGAGGACCGACTCAAGATTAGGGGTTTAGGAATCTATGTCCCTAATCTAAACAAAATGGTATATGCAATCCTTAGAAATCATTTTTCTAGCTTTAAGACAAGAGAAAAACTGACCCTTAGGCATAGAGTTTCCCCATTTCCACTCTACGAAGGGTCTATTTGGAAACTAAAACTTGACTACTCGGTTTTTAAAATCAATAGAAGCATAACATGAATGCAGCCAATCCATACCAAGAATAAAATCGAAATCTAACATATCAAGCTTTACAAGATCAACATGAGTGACTCTATCGAATAAGGATACGGGACATTTTCTATAGACTATCTTATCCACAATAGATTCACCAATAGGAGTTGAGACAGAAAAAGGGTCTAACATCACTTCTGGAAGAATATCAAACCTCATGGCCACATATGGCTCCACAAAAGACAAGGTAGCACCGGGATCAAGCAAAGCATAAACATCAAAATGGAAGACTTTCAACATATCGGTAACCATATCGGGAGAACCCTCTTGCTCATGACGAGTTTGAAGTGCATAGAATCAATTTTGCTTTGGAGCACTTGAAACTGAACCACTAGGCGGAGCTTGTGTACCTTCTCCTCCCTTAGTCGTAAGTGATAGAAAATCCCTTATCTTATGACCACTCTTACCACAACCACAACAACCATCCGTACTGGCTAAGTATCTACCCTCATGCTTCCTTCCACATCTAGCAAAAGTAGACAATGAAGATCCACCACCATTTCCTCCTTGAGGTGTAGGGTCACCCTATCTTTGTTGAATTTAGGAGCCAGAGCATTGGAGGAACCTTGACTGGAAAACCTTTGTCAAAACTTAGAACGACCATGTCCATCACTGATCTGGGCCCTCATTTCCTCCCTAGACTTTTCCTTAAGTTTCTCTTCTTCGATTTTTTGAGCATGAACCATTAGGTGAGAAATTTTCATAACATTGATGAGCATAGCGGTATGACATTCTTTAACCACCATCTCAGACACTCCTGAAACAAACTTACTTATCCTTGCCCTAGGATCGGCAACCATAGTAGGAGCATATCAAGACAATTGCATGAACTTCAAGGCATATTCATTCACACTCATGTTTCCTTGACAAAGGTTGATGAATTCAAGTACCTTTTCCTACCTCATCTCAAGGGGAAAGAACCTATCAAGGAAAGCAACGGTAACCTTTTCCCAAGCAAGAGGACCCGCATCAATCGCTCTCTCTTCCTTCTATTGGTTGAACCAAACCTATGCAACACCGTTAAGTTGATAAGCGGCCAATTCTACCTTTTCCACCGGCGACACTTCTATGATCATCAACACCTTATACACCTTATCAATGAACTCTTGAGTATCTTCCTCAACCTTGGAACCATGAAACTCTAAAGGATTCATTCTAGTGAAATCCCTCACTCTAGTTGCCGTCGTACCCATATTTGGGTTCACGGGGACCATAACCTCTCT
Source organism: Solanum etuberosum (assembly GCA_029582245.1). Classification (NCBI taxonomy): domain Eukaryota; kingdom Viridiplantae; phylum Streptophyta; class Magnoliopsida; order Solanales; family Solanaceae; genus Solanum; species Solanum etuberosum. Next base: position 80,310 of record JAJONR010000929.1, read on the forward strand.
ATTGGCTTGAGCCGACACTTGAAAAGCATCCCTAAGCTTTGCATTAGTCACTTGCTTGGACAAAGGGTCAATCAAAACTTGAGGAGCTTCTCGTTCCACATTCTCTCCCGCACTCCTTCTAACGTATGCTCTTTGAGGGGTCATATCCTGAAAAGCATCAGATAGGGATTAGGAGATAGACATATAGAGTCAAACTCTATCGCACGACTTTATAGTGATGAAAGAAGTGGAATTTCCTAAACATCTTATAGCCTTTTATTCATAAATGTAGAGCGCTTCACACTCATGAACAAGACTCTACTCGACGTGGTTTATGAGACATCCTAGGACCTTTCTAAACCTTATGCTCTAAATACCAAGTTTGTTCGGCCCAAAGTACACCCTAGATGTGACATGGTGTATAATACTCTGAGAGGCCCTACACAAGCCACTTAGTATACATCATACAAGATAATAGAAGAAAATAGTTTAAAAGTGGCATTTCATATTAAAAAAAGTTTGACAACAAGTAGCAGAAGTCTAAACATAAGACTCAAAGCCATCTCTTACATCAAAGGAGTGATTGGGACGTAACCCATACATCACATACAAAATCTAAATGAAAACAACACAAAAGCAATAAAGAGTCTCAGTCCTCAGAATATGAGGGCTCACCAATCTTCAATGTCTATAAGAGATCACTAGCCACGAGTAGGGTAGGTAGGAGCGTCAAACCCTACATTAGTGAAATAATGTAGGCACAAGTATGTGTTAGTACATAGAATGTACCAAGTATGATAGCAATGCAAAAGAATTATAAAATCATACAAAAAGGATTTTATATGACATGCAATGACCAAGCTAAATCATAAAATAACATGTCAAAAAACATAAGTCATAATCATGGTCAATGCAAGCTAAACATCTTTAAAACACATTTGAGAGACTTTTAGAAAGTAACCTTAGTTCATTAGGGTGTGAAGTTTGCCGTTAACCGACATAGACCATGTGAGCTATAACATGGAATCTAGTGTCTATACCACACCGAAAAGATATGTACTTACTTGCCAAGGTAAGAACCAAGAACTTGAGCTAAAGTGGTTCCACTAGCTAATGTCTATCTAAGACAAACCTATGGCGGCACATAGTTATGGGATAAGGAGATTGTTACTAGAAAACCGGCCTCAACTAGGGAGAAATTCCATCTCAATATCCTCTCGGTGCTAAGAACAAATCCCAAGGAATACTCATTAATCATATTCATCTTATTATCCATGTAAAGGCAAAATAAAGTAACCAATCCAAGCTAGAGTTCATTAGAATAGCTCATTATTCTTGATTCAACTTAGGTGAGAAAACCTTTCAACTTTATGAATCATTTTTGTGAGAAAATCCTTTCACAATCATGTTTTGAGTAGTATGTGAGAAATCTATTCACAACAAAAATAAGAAAAATATCGATACTTACTCTCAAGCAACCTTAAGTAATTTAGATCAATTTCATAAAGAAACATGCATATCTTCATAAATTGATCTTTCATAATTCATAGCTTCATTTTGTGATCAAACCTAGAAATCATGGATCATGCATGGGTTCATGTGAATTTAACTAAAAACATGCAATTATATCAATTCATGCATAAAAAGACATAAAACAATCAATTGGATCATAATTGAAATGAGATTTAATAAAACCCTAACTTTAATCGGAGACTCTAACTTGTAAAATTAGAGAATTCAGGGACCCTATGGAGGAAAGGAATCCATAGGTGAATACTATCATATCTTGATGTAAAGAGCCCAGAATCAATGGTGAATTTGGAGACTTGATCTTGAAACCCTAAACTTCTTCTTCAAGCTTTAGAGAAAGAATTTTTGGGGGAAGAACTTGGAGGGATTTTGGGAAATTTGAAGAATGATTTATAGTAGTTAGATTTTAGGCTTAAAAGACTTATATAGGGTCTAGTATTAAGATTAAAATGACCTACTTTAGGCATTAATAAATTAGGGAAAAGACTAAAAAGCCCTTAAAATAACTGTCAACCACCATCTACGGTTGGACCTACGGTTCGTAGGTCCTTCTATGGACCGTACTGGTCAACCGTTGATCAGGGACTCTAATTTTGACCAACTTTCAATGGAACTTTTGTACGATTCGTAGGTCTTTCTACATACCGTACATACCAACCGTAGAAACAAACTTTAAGTTTTAAAATTTCACTAAGTCTGGGGTGACCTACGAGACCTATCTACGATTCGTCAAAGGAACGACGGACCGTCCTTTGAAAAAAATATTTCCCCACTACTTAGGGTTGCCACATACGGCCTGTAAAAGATTCTACGGTCCGTAGATGGGATCCGTAGATAGAGACACCAGCCCAAAACTAAAATTTTCCTTCTTTTCAAAATCTGAGGTGTTACACTTGTGTGGTGAGATTTTACTTGAAAGCATGCTTGTTGAATCCTAGAATCTGCCTTGCTAGTTTGATTTTCTAGCTTTGGTGAATGCAAGAAATGATCTTGGACACGAATTTTGAGAGGAAACCCAAATTTCCATACCTTTTGTGACTACCTTGTGAGGGTGTGCAACCATTTTGGCACCATTTGAGCCTAAACCATTTGTTGGCAACCTTGTTGAAACCTCTTGAGCCACATTATCCCTAATTTCTCACCCCATGAATTCTTTTCTAAGCATTGATTTGTTTGAATACCCAACTTAGGCCAAAAGCCTAAGTAAGGGTGTGGAAAGAAAGGAGGAAAGAAAGCTAAGTGAAAGAAAAAGTGAGACTCAACTTTGAAATTTATTTCAAAAAGAAGGAACCCCTTCTTATAAAAAAGAGAGAAAAAAAGAATGAGAAAAAGTTTGAAAATTGAAATGAAAAAGAAAAGTGTGATGAAATAAAAAGGGTGTCCAATAAATTGAATGAAAAATTGAGGTTTGAGTCTCCGAGTGAAAAGAATGGAAAGAACTTGAGAAGAGGTGAAGATTGATATACCATGAGTTTACGGTATTTTTGATACATTTCACTTAGAAGTTGTATGTGTCTAGAGCTATATTGTGTTCGAATTAATGTTTTGGTGTTATATTTGCAGGAAATAGGCTTAGACGTGGTAGAGTGAGATGACAACTGAAAATATGCCACCCACAGAAGTCACCTACGGACCGTAGGTCCTTCAAAGGTCCGTCGATGGGTGGCGTAGATGGAGCATCAGGGAAGTCTGACCAAGTGTGGAACCACTGATGTAATTGATGGACCGTAGGTCAAATTACGGGCCATCCTGCACATCTGTCGATTAATTCTGGGAGTTGAAGTTCTAGTACCTGATGAAAAAGAGTCTAAGTATGGAGCTACGGAAGGGACCTACGGACCGTAGGTCGACCCACAGATCGTAGGTCGACCCACGGTTCGTAGGTCGAAGTCGTCGAATGAAGCTGCGTCCCAGAAGTTTATTTCCTTATTTCGTTTCCTTTTTGTTTAGGACATGTTTTTCTATAAATAGGGTATGTAAACCTCGTTTTTAGGGGTTAGACAATATAGTTTACTTTTAGTTCTTGGTATTTTTTGAAATTAACTTGCAACTTTAGCAATTTGATTTCCTAATTTCGTTTTACAAGATTTTGACTTTGCAATTCAATTGGAGATTTCGGGTTTCTTCTACTCTACTTGTAAGTTCAGGAATTGTCTTTATCAAAACATGAATTGTGATCTTTCAAGCATGAGTAGCTGAATCCACAATTAGGGTTGTGGGAACCATGAGCAATTAACAAAGTATGAATAATAATTAAGTAATTCTTGAATAGTGTGTATGCATGCATTGTTAATTCTTTCGCTTAGAAGTCTTTTTAACGAATGCACGCGTTAGAACTCGCCTCGTTGCTACTTGCTGGACCAAGGAGGTAGTTAATGAGAAAAGAATTAGGAACAGAGATTTAGTGGATTCTATCTAATAGTCTAATGTCAATTGGTGCGAGGGTGAAAACTAAGTCATACATTGATGTGATATCTAATATGAGGTAAAGGTAAGGGTTAGTAAAGTATACACTCGTAGCCGGACCAAGGTGTGTAGTGACATTCCCTATTTGGAGGACCAATCACCTAGGGATACCTATCTTACCAACTTTGCATGTAAAACACTAGGAAAGGATTACTATTATTAGGATTACCGCGTTAAGAGTTTATGGGGAACACATATGCCCTAGTTTCTTTCTCATATTGATAACAACAAAGTTGAATCCTGCTTACTTGTTACTTGATCAACAATCATTTATTTGTTTACACAAAAAAAAACCTTTAATTACTTATTTTCGGAAATAGTTTGATTAAACGTATATAATAGTGAGTTAAGTTTAAGTCTGAACCATATTCCTCGTGGGATCGACCCCAACCTACAAGTTGGGTTATTTATTTGACAACGATCGTTTATACTTCTTTAGGGAGGTGTAATTTGAGTGTATCAAATTTTGGCGCCGCTGCCGGGGAATTTGGCTTTTAGATTAACTTTAACTACATTATTGAACTTTAGTCAAGTATTTCCCTATTTTATGTTTTTTTTCTACAGGTTTCAACTCTAGTGTATGCCAAGTACACGGAGTCGAGGTGAACCACTGACCCCCTACGATCCAGAGTTAAGTAAAACTTTGAGAAAAATGGATAATCAAGGGGTCCAAAATAATCTAATCAGAGAGGATCTTGGAGATGGACTTGAATTGCAGCCTCCAGGAATTATTAATGTGCCCGCTCAGGTTCATGGTGGTAATCTACTCGGAAATGCAGAAAGGGTTCAGAATCCACCAGCACCGAGGTTTCGTGAGCATTACAGGGCTGATTATGATGCGACCACCTCAGATGGCCTATTGTTCTTCCACCACTACCTCCAGGTTACACTTTCGTGGTCACTAGCAGTTTGATACAGATGCTTACAGCGAGAGGGTTGTTTGCTAGGTTTGCTTGGGAGGATCCCTATGCTCATATGGATAAACTTTCCAGTGTGTGTAAAAGTTGTGTTGGGCGACCAGAGTTAGATATGGATGTTATCGGTCTGAGGGTCTTTCCACTATCACTGACTAGAGATGCTGCTATGTGGTTTTCTGAGTTACCATATAATTTGATCTATACATGGGACCAAATGCATAAGGTATTCATAGCGAGGTACTTTACGGTGTCCAGAAAGCTCAATCATAAGGATAAATTGAACAACTTCGCAGCACTACCAGGAGAGTCGATCAGCAGTTCTTGGGATAGGTTCTCTGGGTTTATCAGAAATGTTCCAAATCACCGCATTGATGATGAGTCTTTGAAAGAGTATTTCTATAGAGGGAAGGATGACAATGGAAGGGTTGTGCTTGATACTATTGTTGGAGGATCTTATTGTGAGTGCACCTTTGAGGAGATAGCTGAGAAGCTTGAGCGGATTTCCCAAAACAACAAAGCCTGGAGCACTAGAAAGGCAAACACTAATAGGACCACGTTCGCTGTTCAAGCCGCACCCAACCAAGCCAATGATGACATTCGGGAAGAGATGGCACAGATGAGAACAAAATTGGGTTTGGTACTAAAGCATGTGAGTGGGAGTGTGGAAAAGGTAAATGCGGTGAATTATCTGACTAGGCCTCCACCACCACCAGTTGAGGAGTGCTAATATGAAGAGGATGCGTACTTGGTAAATGATCAGACGGGGGGTTTCTAAACCAACGCCCAAGGTTCCAACTCGGATAATTGGCGCCAAGGTCAAGGAAACCAAGGTCGGAACTATAGGAACTAAAATTGTGATAACAACTACAACCAAAACAACTATGGCAACATGAATGATAAGGCTGGTCCATACGTCCCTCCTAGTAATAGAGAGTCTGGTAATAGTATGTCACGAATTGAGGATATGATGCAAAAGATGATGCAGCGGTTTGATGCAACTGATGAGAATTTGAAAGAGATGCGAAATGACTTATCTGGAATCGGTCAAAAAGTTGATGCCCATGCAGTTTCATCAAGCAACTTGAGAAACAATTTAGTTAGTTGTCTGCCACTGTGAATCTACGTCAGCCTGGCACACTTCCTAGCAACACCATCCAAAATCCAAAAAATGAGAGGCATTGTATGGCAGTCACTACTCGCGGAGGAAAGCAGACCATAAACCCTCCCATGCCATCTGAGGTTAAAAAAGTGATAGAGAAGGATGAGGATGAGATAGAGGTTTCTGAAATTCTAAAAGATGATACTGCAAAGGAAGCCGAGGTGACCCAAAAAGTTGTTCCTATGCCTAGACCTCCACCTCCATTCCCATAGAGATTGGTAAAAAAGACAGAAGAAGGAAAATACCACAGGTTCATAGCTATGTTGAAGCAATTGTCCATAAATATCCCGTTAATAGAAGCTTTGGAAAAAATGCCTAGGTATGCTAAATTCATGAAAGATTTGGTGACCAAAAATAGGGCTGTTAGTTTTGAGAATTAAGATAGACTGCAACATTGTAGTGCTATTGCCACTAGATCACTTGTGCAAAAGAAAGAGGACCCTGGAGCTTTCACTATTCCTTATACCATTGGGAAGTCACACGTTGCGAAAGCCTTGTGCAACTTGGGGGCCAGCATTAATTTGATGCCTTGTCCATTTATAAGAAATTAGGTTTAGGAGCTCTGAAACCGACTACTATGCGTTTACTTATGGCCGACAGAACTGTGAAGAGGCTCGTTTGGAGTGCTCGAAGATGTCCTTGTGAAAGTGGGGTCGTTCATTTTTCTGGTAGACTTTGTGATACTCGATTGTGAGGTTGACTTTGAGGTTCCCATCATCTTAGGGAGACAATTCCTTGCTACTGGGTGTGCCTTAGTCGATATGGAAAGAGGGTAGATGAAGTTCCGACTGAATAATGAGGAGGTCACTTTTAACATATGTAGGTCTAAGAAGCAAGAAAGTGATGGTAAGTCGGTATTGGTGGTGAATCATACTATGGAGCAAGAGTCTGAAGTGCCTATTGAGGACAGGATAGGTGTTGATGCACTAGCAGCGGTAACACTGAATTATGACAGTAATGATATTGAATTCATGAACGAGCTTGATGAGTTACGCTTAAAAGTATATGAAAGTTCAGCATTGTACAAAGAGAAGATGAAGAAGTATTATGATCAAAAGATTGAAAAGCGTGAATTTGTTTTTGGTGATCTGGTGCTCTTATTCAACTCAAGGTTGAGGATGTTTCCTGGCAAGCTCAAGTCCAAGTGGACTGGGCCATTCAGAGTGACTCAAGTATTTCCACATGGAGCGGTCGAGCTCGAGAACAAGGAGGGAACAAGGTTCAAAGTGAACATGAAGAGGATCAAGGTCTACATGGGTAAATCAGATTGTGTGCAAGAAGTGATTGAGGCGTACTATCTTGATGAAGTCTGAGTAATCAAGGTGTCTACATCATGTCGCAACGTTAAATCAAGCGTTGCTTAGGAGGCAACCCAAGATGTACAATCTAGCCAACTATAGGTTTTTCTTTTAGATATAGGAGTTTTCCTTTGTTATTTTGAATTTTGTAGCTCTTTTGATAGGTGTTTTATTTTTGTATTAGTATTTTCTAGATATAGAATAGGGTCCGTGTCTAAAAAGTGTCCAGAAAATGTAAAAAGAAAGTCCTAATGGTTGCTACGTGTGCAGGGACGAATGACAAAAAACAAATCTACAGAAAATAGATGCGTAGTGACCTACGGACCCCATCAACGGTCCGTAGGTCCATCCACGGACCGTGGATGGCGTCCGTAGATCCCAAAGTGAGCACTACTGAGGGTGCTACTAGTGTTGATGCAGGCGCTACTGATGGTGTCCCGAGTATTGATCCAGCGGGCTTCGGGAAACTGGACCCACCTGTTTCTTGAGTGGTCTTCGGCGCATTTGCGCCACAGGTTTGCTTCACCTTCACCCTATGCCTTATTTTTGCTTCTTGTGCATTGAGGGCAATTATACCTTATTTTGTTGGGGGTGGGGTAAATGGATTAGAGTGTTAGGGTGAAGTCTGAGTAACCCAACTCATAATCCTCCTTTGGGGTTTTCTTGCCTGTGTTCTTTTCCCCCAAAGGACTGTTTACTTTTATGTTGAACCAGCATATGTTTAGGAATGTATGTGTAGAAGTAAGTAGAAGAATAAAAGCATGATGGCATAAAAAGCATGAAATTGATACCCGTCCAAAATTTATGAAATGTGCTAGAATTTATAGGCTTGATGAGTTGAATGTGTTGGCTCTTAATATGACATGATAAAGAACCGATTTGACCTCATGACTTAAGCTAAAACTTGAACTGGGTAATCTGATAATCCGATAATAAAATAATGTGCCAAGTGTGAGTGAGAAAAATTTGAATGTTCAGACAGTAATGTGCCAATTTAGAACTTACCCCGTTGGTCCTACTAAGATAATCTAGGCTAGAAGTTGGGAAATGATCATAGGCCCTTGTTCTAATAAAGTCCACTCAAGCCTAAAATGATCCAACCAAATGAATAAATGTTCCCCTTGATCCAATTTTTTTAGCCTAAAATAGACCACTTTTTTCAATACACCTAACTCACCTTCCCTAAAAATAATTGTTTTGGCCCTGGTTCCTCCTTGGACATGTGCACCTTGACTTAGGCCAAAAGCCTAAGTTGAAGGTGGCTAATTCAAAGAGTTACCTTGATCTTGGCCCTGGTACGACATTAGATATTGTGCACCGCAACTCCTGTAAAATACATAAGTTGAGGGTGGCTATGAAAGAGGAAACCAAAAGAAAAAGGGTATGAAAAGAGTTTTGTGTTGAAGAGAGAAGAAGAAAAGAAAAAAAAAAGATATGATTGTATTCAAAAGATGAATGACAATAGTGCTGAAAGAAGCAACAAAAAATGAAGTAAAAGAAAAAGAAGAAAAGTGAAAAATATGAGCTATAAAGTCAAAAGTCACATCTGTGTTGAGGAGAGTCAAGGGAAAGAAAAGAAAATGAAAGGATGTCAAGAATAGGGTTGAGAAAAGAGGTAGAAAGCCAATGTAATGTCAAGGAGGGCAGAAAGTCACTAACAGTACCCAAATATATCCTACCTGAGACTACGTTAAAAGCTAAGAAAGTCCTATAGTGATCCTAGTGACTAGTTTGGAAGTCTATGTAGTGAAAATAAGGGCAAGCCTATGGTATTGAGCACTAACTGTACTTGAAGTCACTTCTGAGCGTGAGTGTTGAATGAATCCTTAAAGTCAAAATTTATATTTATTGTGTGAAAAAGGGATTTCGTTTGAAGTGAGGGCACTAGTTACATTGTTGGAAAGTTGGTATTTTGGTGATTGTGAAAAGTGTATGTGGTGATGTCTATTGGTCAATCTATGTCATATCTTAATCCGCATGAGTTAGCTTGTTGAGTCTAGATGAAAAGGTTTGCACTAAATAAGGGATGTGAGTTAGAAAGCCATGTGATTGCTTGAGTTTGAATGTCTGCTGCTACACAAGTGTTGTTTAGAGTTTAGTGCGTCTCTTGAGGACAAACAACGAGTTTAAGTTGAGGGTGTTGATATACCGTGAGTTTACGGTATTTTTGATACATTTCACTTAGAAGTTGTATGTGTCTAGAGCTATATTGTGTTAGAATTAATGTTTTCGTGTTATATTTGCAGGAAATAGGCTTGGACGGTAGAGTGAGATGACAACTGAAAATATGCAGAAGGATCCACCCACAGAAGTCACCTACGGACCGTAGGTCCTTCGACGGTCCGTCGATGGGTGGCGTAGATGGAGCATCAGGGAAGTCTGACCAAGTGTGGAACCACGGATGCAACTGATGGACCGTAGGTCAACCTACGGGCCGTCCTGCACATCCGTCGATTGATTCTGGGAGTTGAAGTTCCAGTACCTGATGAAAAAGAGTCTAAGTATGGAGCTACGGAAGGGACCTACGGACCGTAGGTTGACCCACGGTCCGTAGGTCGAAGTCGTCGAATGAAGTCGCGTCCCAAAAGTTTATTTCCTTATTTCGTTTCTTTTTTGTTTAGGACATGTTTTTCTATAAATAGGGTATGTAAACCTCATTTTTAGGTGTTAGACAATATAGTTTACTTTTAGTTCTTGGTATTTTTTGAAATTAACTTGCAACTTTAACAATTTAATTTCCTAATTTCGTTTTACAAGATTTTGACTTTGCACTTCAATTAGAGATTTCGGGTTTCTTCTATTCTACTTGTAAGTTCATGAATTATCTTTATCAAAATATGAATTGTAAGCTTTCAAGCATGAGTAGCTAAATCCACAACTAGGGTTGTGGGAACCATGAGCAATTAACAAAGTATGAATAATAATTAAGTAATTCTTGAATAGTGTGCATGCATGCATTGTTAATTCTTTCACTTAGAAGTCTTTTTAACGAGTGCATGTGTTAGAACTCACCTCGTTGCTACTTGCCGGACCAAGGAGGTAGTTAATTAGAAAGAATTAGCAACAAAGATTTAGTGGATGCTATCTAATAGTCTAATGTCAATTGGTGCGAGGGTGAAAACTAAGCCATACATTGATGTGATGTCTAATCTGAGGTAAAGGTAAGGTTTAGTAAAGTATGCACTCGTAGCCGGACCAAGGTGCGTAGTGACATTCCCTATTTGGAGGACCAATCACTTAGGGATACCTATCTTACCAACTTTGCATGTAAAACACTAGGAAATGATTACTATTATTAGGATTTCCGCGTTAAGAGCTTATGGGGAACACATATGCCCTAGTTTTTTTCTCATATTGATAACAACAAAGTTGAATCCTGCTCACTTGTTACTTGATCAACAATCATTTATTTGTTTACACAACCCCCCCCCCCCTTTAATTAATTGTTTTCAGAAATAATTTGATTAAACTAATATATTAGTGAGTTAAGTTTAAGTCTGAACCATATTCCTCGTGGGATTGACCCCAGCCTACAAGTTGGGTTCTTTATTTGACAACGATCGCTTATGCTTCTTTAGGGAGGTGTAATTTGAGCGTATCAAAGATGAGTACAACAATACTTTGAAAAGTGAAGTCATTGAGCTAATTTGACCATACCCTTTACCCTCAGCCCCATTACAAGACTAAAAGACCTTTGACATATTGCATGAACTAGGTTGTATGATGATTGGAAAATATGGGCAAACCTATGGGATGAAGCTTGCATGTATTTCTCTTTTAGAGAGTGATAGTTGTATTGATTCCTAACTTCTTTATTGACTTGCTTTGTGAGAGCATGAAGTCAGTCTTAATGTAAGGGAACTTGAATGCATTAGTTGAAACATGATTTTGCACAAGAAAAGAAGCAACAATGAGCTTGAGCTTGGATTGATACCGGCTAGTCATCATTTGAAGCCTTTTGATCATGATTGAGTGTTGCATTTGCTTGAGAGTAGTCTTGTAATGGCACTTGCATGTTAGCTCTCATTGACCCTTGTTGAACTAATTGTGTTCTTGATTTACTTGAGGACAAGCAAAAGTTTAAGTTGGGGTGTTGATGAGTGTTAGATTTACACTCAGTTGAGGCCTTTTTAGTTCAACAATTAGTGTCTTCAATGCCTAATTATGTTCTATTCTAATGATATTTTGATAATTTTCATCTATGAAGGCTAAAGGACAAGGAAAGGATGAATACTTGAAACAAAGGTCATAAATAGTGAAAGAACTATAAACTCCACACTGGCAGTCGCCTAACCAAAAGGGTGGATCGTCCAAATGGCCTGACCTTGCCCAAAGTGACAGTACTCACAATTGAAGATGTTCAAGGCAGGTCAGCGAAGTGAGAAGTGAAACGGTGACTCGCTGAAAATTATGGGCGAACAAGACGACAGCTGACAGAACTTGGATGAAAATGAAGACTTAAAAGGCGAACAAAGGTGGTAATCGGTGATCCGCAGAATGTCAAAGTTAGACTCAAGAGAGTTCGCCGACTGAGGTTCAAACACCTGAAGCTTGAAGCTATATAAAAGTGAGCTAAGGAACAGTCAGCGATCCACCAAGTCTGCTTGGTGAGCCCGACTAATTTTGGGCCAAATTTTGGTAAACTATAAATAGCCCAAAGGATAAAGAAAATATATGAGATTTTGGAAAAGAATTTCAGTTCCTTACTTTGTATGAGTTTTGGAGGGTAAATTTTGAACTCTTAGAGGAATATTCTTAGTTTTAGGGTTTTAAATTTCACTCTTGCAATTGATAATTGAAGTTGAAATCGAAGTGGGTCTTGATTATAATTGCTTAACTTCATCACATCCATGGCTGCTATCATGATAGATATAATTTCTTTACTTTTTATCATGTGTGGCTAAAATCCTTATTCTAGGGGTGCAATTATGAGGTTGAGTGTTGATTTAATCTAGTGGGTATTGTGCTTTGCTCTATTTTATTGTTGTTCATTCATGTATTTAGGCTAATTATCATGGGGTTAACTCATGGGTTAAGGTTGCAAACTTAATCCTATTATCGATCTTCGATTGATGCTCGAAAGAGATCAATTGAAGTGGATAATTAGTTTAATACATGCAATTTAGGTTTGATGTATATGGCTTGCTCGAAAGAGAGATTATGGGTCAGATCTATTTGCTCAAATCTGCTCGAAAGAGAGATTCCGTAAGGTAATGGGTTGATTTATAATTCACATAGATGAGACCAAAATGAGATTCTATGATTAGGTACTATGAGATTGAAATAAGATTAGTTTCATTGAAGATGACCCATCCTATCCATGATTGTTTAGCACTATTGAGCAACACAACTACCCCTATGTGACATCAATTTCAATCCTTGCACCCCTAGATTACTTCCTAATTGCTTGAATTTCTGAAATTTTAGTTTAATTGTTACACTTGATATCAAAACCTTTATTCGTAAATTTTGTGGAATCGTCCACCCTTCTCTTTTAACTGCTACAAATTAATTCATTTATAATTTAAATTTTCTAATTGAATTCCTTGCATTATATCACTCTCTGTGGTTTTCAACCTTGACTCTTAGTTGGGTATTTTTACTTATGACGACCGCTTATTCTCTTACTTGTCTTGAGGATAATTTGAACATTATCATTTGTTTCCTAAAAATAAAAGATAAAAGGTGGTTGTTCCCTAAAATACCACTAGGGTGTTTGTTTCCTAATGTCAAAATGCAACTAGGGTGTTTGTTCTCTAGAAATAAAAGAAAAAGGGGTGTTTTTTCCCAAAACTAACATTAGGGTGTTTGTTCTCTAAGGTTAAAATGCAACTAGGATATTTGTTTCAAATACTTAAAATGATGCAAAGATTAATAACGTAATGGTTATTCCAAAATGAGATGAAAAGGTGAAGAATTGAGAAACTTTCATATCATGGTATTCTTTTGCGAACAACTTCTTGTATTTCTTCGTTCATGTTTCAACAAAGAAAAAATTGTTAGTTTTAATAGTGGTGGTTGGTTCATCGCATTGACCTCCTTTTGACTTATTTTTGCTACCACCACGTTTGATGAAAAAAATTAACTCTATTGGTGGTTGACCAAGATATTCAGAGATCCTTGTCTTTGACTTTAGGCGACCCCCACCTCTCAGAACTAAATTTAATTATTTTATACTTATTCTATTGTGTTTAAGACATGCAATTAACCACAATTTCAAGACTTGTTCATATACTGTCCATTGCGATAATTCTATGTGCATGTTGTTACTTGGTTCACAATATTCTTTATGCCTTGGCCAAAATATTCTTTGTACAATGGAAAAGATGGTAGCAGATTTTGAAATCATTTCTTATTTGTTTGAAAAATGACTCAAAGAAATAAATTGATACCAAATAAAAAGAAGCAATATTCAACAAGAGGGGTCCTTTTTGAAAAAAGAAATGAAAGAAGGAGCATAGTGGAATACGGTAGCGAACTTCAATAGTTATGATATGCATTTTGGCTTAAATGTTCTGATCTGTCCAATCAATATAAACTTCATTCTTGCAAAACTTTTAGAATTTGAAGTCTAGCTTTTATGTTCCATCTTCTATAGTAAAATTCATGACTCACATTTGATTAGTGGTGCCCCATAAAAAGTTTTCACTAATAAGTCTCCCATTTTTGTAATTCTCTCAACTTACCATCATCATATGGTGCCCATGATGATTTTAACCAATAAGGCTCTCTCATTTTTCAAAAAAAAAATTGATTGGACCGAACCTCAGAATAAGGTTGCCTACGTATCTTGTCAAATCAAGAATCGGGTCAAACATAGTTGATACAACTTGTTCTATTTTGATTTTTTTTCAACATTGACTCTTATTTCTCTTCTTCTCCTTGAATTTATTTTTTCAATTTTTTACTACTTTTTTATTTCAAAAGAGGGGTATAAAAGAAAGTATAATTAAGGCTCAAAAGGGTTAGCAAGGAATTACACAATGTTTAGATAACATAATAAAAATACTTCATCATATTGATCCTCAAGAATGTCAAGCACAAATAAGCTATTAAAAATAGAAAGTAAAAATCATACAATATCTCTTCGCAACATTTGAATTAAGGGATATGTCTGTCACTTGTCTCACATGCCCGTCACATATAAAGCTCTTTGGAAAGTGCTTTCTCCATAAAGAATGTGCCCTTCTTGTTATATGTCCTTCGTATTCTCACGATTCCCAAAGGGACTGCTTCAATTTCATTCTAGCTAGACTTTAATTGATCCCTCACCTATTTTCTCTAATATTTTTCTTCCATATTTCTTTATTGGTGCAGAACCTTGATAAACTTTTAAGATCCAACCAAATACTTCGCATGTAAATAATGTTACTAAAGCTAGCATGAAAAGAATTAAATACAAGAAGAACTAAACTTAACAAATAAAAATGACGTAAAATAAAAAAGTTGCATTTCATCAATTAAAAGTATAGAAGAATTTGGAGACAAGACAAACAAACTAAAGGTTACAATTTAAAAATTATGATAAACCAAGCTAACCAAGCTAATACGAAATTAAAGGACAAAAGGATTCGACTGATCAAAACAACATAATAAAATCTGGTTTACAATCCTTAAATAACCCAGATAACTAAAATGAGAACAAAATATGCTACCAAGACTTCCTCCTTGCAAGGAAGGAGATATATTTCCAATGTCGAAGCTCGACATACTATCCACTAAGTTTCGCATCCACATTGTCATGAGTTGGAAATGGGTTGTTAACAACGTTTGGATCACCACCCTTATGCACCACAATTCTTTTTTCCTTGATCATATCTTATGTTGCCTTCTTTAGTATCCAACAATCTTTTGTGCTATGTCCTTGGACATTAGAATGATAACCACATCGAGCGGTAGGGATAAAAATCCTTGAATTTGGATTAACATGACTTGGAACAATTAGTGTGATCGTATCATTTTGCATCAATTTATGAAATAAACTTGTGTACGACTCTCCAAGTGGAGTGAATGCATCCTTTTGTCTTTTATCTCCATCAAATTATTTTCTTGGATGAGAGTTAAAGGGTGTTCACAAATTTTAAGGAGAAGTATGAGGGTTTTGATATGTTGGTGCTCGCCATTGGGGATAGTTTGGTGGATGTGCATATGGTTGGGCACTATAGACTGCATATTGAGGAGGAATAATAGAGTATTGTGTGTCTTGCATAGGGTGATAGTGATGAGAGTGAGATGGTGTATATTGATAAAGTGGACCCCTTGGACTCTTTTGTGTGCCTTACACAATAGTTGTTATATCTTCCTTGACTTCCCAAACCATTTTTAATCATTTGTGTCGTGACTTTCAAAGCAGCTTGACTGAAAATCTTTCAAGACTTACTGTCATTTTTCACTATTTCGCCAATCTTAATAACTTCGGTGAATATTTTTCCAACAGCAGAAAGCAAATAATGAAAGTAATTGGGTTCTTGTGCCTGAAGAAAAATATCAATCATTTTATCTCTTTAATTGGCAGCTTAATCCTAGCAGCTTGCTCCCTCCACCTAATAACATATTCACAAAACTTTTCAGTAGTCTTTTTCGTCATGTTGGAAAGTGAGGTGCGGTCTGTCATGATATCAATATTATATTGGAATTGTTGCACAAAACATTGAGTCAAATCATTCCATGTACGTCAGTTGGCAATATCTTGATCTATAAACGATTCAGATGCAATTCCCACCAGGCTTTCCCCAAAATAAGCCATGAGTAATTCCTTTTTGCCTTCAGCACCTCTTAGTTGATTGTAATATCTCTTCAAATGAGTAATAGGGTCTCCATGACCATCATATTTCTCAAATTTTGGGGTTTTAAAATCGGCAGACAAATGGACGTAGGGAAACATGCACAAATCACTAAATGAGATGCCTTTGTGGCTTTCTAATCCCTGCATATCTCTTACACTCTATTCCAAGCACTTTATTTGCTAGCCATTTCTTCATATTCCTCATTCTTAATAGTTTTTGTCAACCTTGAAAGGGGCACTATATTGATGAGTGTGGGGGTAAGAGCCTGAAATTTTAAGATTCAGTTCAAGGGTATAAAGTTGATCATGTTAAGCTTTGGGTGAAGGATCATTATTGGTTTTTGGTACCATTGTTGGCTACGGGACTGTATTAGTCGGCGAAGTTTGCATGAAGAGTGGATTACTTATCATAGGCGTATTCAATGGGCGTACCGTGGATGTTCCAGCAGTGTGGGATGTTTTAGCATATGTGCCAAATCCAGGTGGATAAATTGGATCACTTGTCGATACTGGGATAGGGGATGGCTATTCGTATTCAGATACTCACAGATTGAAGATCGCGGAACTTGTCTATTCATCCAAGTTTCATACATTTCAGTCATTTGTTGCCTCAACATCCTTACTTCCTCTACTGACACTAATTCTTGTGAAACCATCTAATTTTGGACCTCATCATTGTCCAACTATGTTCCATCTTTGCAGGTCATTTTCTCTTTTTTCTTTGACCTTGTTTAGTCTGGATGAGATGTCAGCTTAACCACAAGCCAACAACATTTAAGCCAATTTATCTCTTTTTCTTTCTCTCTGAACGGAGTAGCAAACGAATTAGGTGTTAAGAATTTTGCACATTGTATCCATATATATTTCCCATTTCTAACATGGAAGGTCTTATGTTTCATCCCGACTTAATATAGGCACTTTCCTCCTTTTCAGTTACTTTGTTGAAAAAGTACCGATGAAATCATCGGGTTGCCTAATTATCATGTTGGTGCATGAATAAGATCTTTGCGTAGTTCGGAGGAATAAATGTTTTTTAAAGGTGTTGTAAGTCAAATCATGAAAAGAAATCATAATCAATGTATTTTTAATATTAAATTTATAGAGAAAAATAATATTTCAACTAAATCTATTATTAAAAGTGCCTATTATAAATTTAAATCAATATTATTTGAATCAAATAAAATATTGATGATGACATATTTTAACATAATTATTCACATATAATTAAGCATTGAGTCAATATAAAAGGGTGATATATATGGCGTAGTAAAGGATATTTTGTGTAAAAATAAGAAATAAAATTCCTGAAGGAGACTTTTCCCAAAAATTATTAGAAAAGTTAATCAATTAACTAGAGATATGTTAGTAAATATGTGTAACACCTCAGACTTTGAGAAAAGGCTAAAAAGGACAAACGGGCAAGTCCACGAATCCAAAATGGACCATGGACCCTTCACGGCACCCTACACGGACCATGGACAAACGGCCAAGTCCACACCTTGGCAGTATCCACCTATACGATGCCTTAGACGGCCCATGGTGACTTGGAAGACCCGTCTAGGGGTCCGTACAAGTCACCCATCAGTTTTTAAATTTTGTGTCAACTTCAAACGATCATAAATCTCATCACAAAATGAATTAGGTGGCCCATGAACTATCAAATTGAAGGACTTTGAGTCCTCTTTCCAAAGCCACCAAGTTTGCCAAACCGGGAGTAAAAATGTATTCTCGTTTTAGTAAAGCCCTGTCGGACAGGGCAACATCACGACCCACTATATGGTCCGTGATGCTTTAAATGGTCCGTGAAGCCCCTCTTTTAGTCACCTCGATAGTTTTAAGTTAGGGTCGTATTGGTTTTTTCCACCTATGTGTTTGGTGCCCAAATTGTGTCGTTTTAAACCCTATTTCAAGACCTATAAAATTCAACTAAGCCCTAAAACTACCTAAACCATTCATTCTCCTAAATTCATCAGACTAAGAAAGAAAAGAAGAGAAAGAGACGTCGATTTTCTCTTTGGAACAAGCAGAGCTCTCCTTCAAGTTCAGCCCCGAAATCCAAAGGATTTCTTCATAGTTTTCTTCACCTTGTATGTGGGTATTCAGTAAGGGTTTTTTTCGCCCTTATGCCAAAATCTTCAGACTCCTTTTTCAATTATTATGGTTTTATGAAACTAGGGTTCTTTCCCAACTATGCAGATTCTCTACAAAATTGATTCTTGTGATTACTACTCGATTCAATACTTATTTGAATGAGTTTGCATGAATTCTTATGGAGATTTGAAAGGAACAAAACTTAGCAAGTAATTGTAGTATTATCACATGAATTAGCTCTTCTCCAGAATCTAGCTCAAGGTGTTAACATTTAGTTTTAAACAGAATTTATTAAATTTTTTGTCCACGGCTTTTCTCAGCAATTGTTTGCAGACCATTTTAGTTCTGTCTCATGAATTCAAGACCACAGTTTAAAGTGAGCTACTAGTATCCATTTTGGGAGTAGTATTTAGCACCGAGTTGGACTAGGGTTCAGCGTACTCTCAAGTTACAGAACTACGTACCATCATAGGTTTATAAGTCCCCTCTGTTGGGAAATAATTTTAGTGATCACGCCACAGTCATACCTTTATACTCTGGCAAGGTATATTGGGTCCTCTTGATGGGGCATATACATCGGACTCCACGTTTAACTCATGTGGGTTAACAGACTCTCCCACAGTATTAGCTTCAGTAAGGTACTTCAGGCCTATAGTTGTATTTATTCTCAGTTTTCAGCATGCTTCCAGTTTACTCTTGCACTTTAATTTTTATGCATTATTTTATCTTGGGCCTATGTACTTTAGTTCAGTTCAGTTTACATACTTGACCAGTATTTTAGCATGTTTATATATTCAGTCGGCTTTGCATATCCCTCATGCTCAGTACATCTGAAGTACTGAAGCATACTCTATGATGCATCATATTATGATGCAGGCTCAGGTTCTCAGGTTCAGCCACGCGACTAGCTCATACCGGCGCCACATTAGCGATAGTCAGGGGGAGTCCTCATCATCTGAGGACGTTTCTTTATGCCTTTGGTTTAGTTAGTTCATTGTTAGTTTCAACTTTTTAGAGTTAGATGTGGACTTGTCCCAGCAGCTCATCAGTATTAGAGGCTTTCAGACATAGATTCTGAATCAGTTGATTTGGGTTGTTCTACTTTGAACTCAGTTATTTCTTTCAGATATTCTCAATTGAATTCCTTTAGATTATATTCATTATTCAGTTATGCTTCCGCTTGGTTAGAGTTATTTCAGTAAGCTTGTGATAGGCCAGATTCAGGGTTAGCTTGGGGTTACTTATGACCCTAGGTCCCATGTTACATCTTAGGGCTAGCCTCAGGGGTGTGACAAACTTGGTATCGAAGCATCAGGTTTAACTGTCCTTGGCTGTCTGAAAGTCGCGTCAAGTAGGGTCTTCTTCATGGGTGTGAAGCGCACCACACTTATGGGGGAGGAGCTATGAGACGTCGTTAGGAAAGAACTTCCCTTCTTTCCTTTCCAGCTCGTGCTATAGAGTATAAACTCTATTTAATATCCTTCTACCTCCTGCTCTTCGCATTTCAGTGAAAATGCCTTCGAGAAGAGCTAACGCAAGAAATTAGCCAGCAGATCCATTAAATGAGCAAGTCACGCATGTCGAGTTCAGGGCTGCTTTCCAAGTGCTTGCTCAGGCCATGACTGCCCAAGTCAATCAGCAGGTTGTGGCCCCAGCTCCATCGTAGACTAACACTACTGTAGCAAGAATCCGGGACTTTACTTGGATGAACCCTCCGGAGTTTCATAAGTCTAAGTCAGAAGAGGATCCATAAGAGTTTCTAGACAACATCTAGAAGGTAACAGACATTATGGGTGTCACTCCAGTCGAGAGTGCAGGTTTGGCTGCCTATCAGTTGAAGGGAGTGGCATATACTTGGTACCAGCATTGGAACGGTAGTAACTCAGTGCCTGTAGGTCGATTTATCTCTTACCTTAAGTCTAGGAAAATGATTTCCAAAGGGTATATCTATCATCTTGTTCGGGTTGCGGATTCAAAATTCGAGACCCCAACTCTTGAGTCAGTACTAGTGGTGAATGAATTTCCAAAAGTGTTTCCAAAATATCTTCCCGGAGTTTCTCCCGAAAGGGAAATTCACTTAGGAATAGATCTCCCTCCAAATACCCAGCCTATTTTGATTCCTCCTTACAGGATGGCTCCAGCTGAGCTTAAGGAATTGAAAGAACAATTGCAAGACCTTCTAGATAAGGGATTCATCAGACCCAGCATCTCTCTATGGGGTGTTCCAGTGTTGTTCGTGCGTAAAAATGATGGTTCTCTCAAAATGTGCATTGATTATCGTTAGTTGAACAAAGTCACAATCAAGAATAAATATCCCATCCCCAGGATTGATGACTTGTTCGACCAACTTTAGGGTGCTAGTTTCTTTTCTAAGATAGACCTCAGATCTGGCTATCATCAGCCTAAAGTTAGAGATAGTGACATCCCGAAGGTAGCCTTCAAGAATCGGTATGGTCACTATGAAATTTGTAGTTATGTCTTTGGACTAACAAATGCTCATGCAACTTTCATGGACTTAATGAACAGAGTTTTCAAATAGTATTTGGATTTGTTCGTCATCATTTTTAGTGATGCTATCCTCATTTATTCTTTGAATGAGGAAGAGCATGCGACTCATCTGAGAGTTGCCTCAAAGATCGCCAGTTATTCGCTAAGTTCAGCAAATGTGAATTCTTGTAACAGTTGCTCACTTTCCTTGGTCATGTGGTATCCATCGAAGGGATCCGAGTGGATTCTTAGAAGATTGAGGCAGTAAAGCACAAGCCCAGACCCACCTCTCTGATTGATATCGGAAGTTTCTTGGGTTTGGCTAGTTAAAACTGGAGGTTTGTTGAAGGATTTTCATCCATAGCTACCCCATTGACGAAGTTGACTCAAAAAAAGGTCAAGTTTCAGTGGTCAGATGAGTGTGAGAAAAGATTCTTAGAACTAAAGACCAGGCTGACTACAACTCCGGTCTTGACTCTACCATAGGGTTCATGCGGTTATATGGTTTATTGTGATGCATCCAGGGTTGGCCTAAGTTTTGTGTTGATGCACTAGTGTAAGGTCATAGCTTATGCTACTAGACAACTTAAGGTCCATGAGAAGAAATACCTGAATCATGACCTCGAGCTTGCAGCTATCATGTTTGCCCTAAAGATTTGGAGACACTACTTGTATGGTGTTCATGTTGATGTGTTCACAGATCATAAGAGCATCCAGTATGTGTTCACCTAGAAAGAGTTGAATCTTTGTCAGAGTAGATGGCTTGAATTCTTCAAAGACTATGACATGAATGTGCTATACCATCTGGGTAAGGATAATGTAGTGGCTGACACCCTCAACAGACTATCCATGGGTAGTGTGGCACATGTTGAGAAAGAGAAGAAAGAATTAGCCAGAGATGTTCACCGGCTTGCTCGCTTTGGAGTTTGCCTTATGGAAACGTCAGATGGTGGTGTGATAGTTCAGAATGAGTCAGAATCTTCATTGGTAGCGGAGGTTAAAGAGAAACAAGACAGTGATCCCATACCACTTCAATTAAAAGGTGCAATTCATCAACAAAGAGTTGAGGTGTTCTCCCAAGGGGGAGATGGTGTGCTTCGTCACCAAGGTCATTTATGTGTTCCAAATGTGGGGGAGTTGAGGCAGCAGATCCTTACAGAAGCCCATAATTCTAGATATTCTATTCATTCGGGTGCTACTAAGATGTACCATGATCTACGGGAAGTTTATTAGTGGAACGACATGAAGAAGAACATCACAAATTTTGTGGCTAAGTGTCTAAACTATCAACAGGTTAAAGTAGAACATCAGAAACCAGGACGTGTGACTCAGGATATTAGCATTCCTACGTCGAAGTGAAAACTGATATACATGGATTTCATTACGGGTTTACCTTGTACTCGCATACAGCATGACTCCATTTGGGTGATAGTGGACAGAGTCACTAAGTCAGCTCACTTCTTGGCTATCAAGACTACAAATTCAGCGGAGGATTACGCCAGACTCTACATCATCAAAATGGTCATGTTGCATGGGGTTCCTTTGTCTATTATCTCAGATTGAGTTTCTCAGTTTACCTCTCATTTCTAGAGATCGTTTCAGAAAAGTCTTGGTACTCAAGTAAATCTTGGTATAGCATTTCATCCGCAGACGGACGATCAGGTAGAGCATACCATTCAAATCTTAGAGGACATGTTGAGAGCTTGCGTGATCGATTTCAAGGGTAGTTGGGATGATCACCTACCTCTTATAGAGTTTGCCTATAATAATAACTCTCATTCCAGTATTCAGATGGCCCCTTATGAGGCACTGTATAGGCGTAGATGCATGTCTCCAGTTGGTTGGTTCGAAGTAGGTAAAGAAGCCTTGATTTGGCCAGATTCGGTTCATGAAGCTATGGAGAAAGTTTAGGTCATCAGAGATAGACTAAAGACAACTCAGAGTCATCAGAAGTCCGATGCAGATGTGAGGAGAAGGGACTTAGAGTTTGAAATCAATGATTGGGTTTTCCTGAAGGTTTCACCCATGAAGGGGGTGATGAGATTTGGAAAGAAAGGGAAGCTCAGTCCCAGGTAGAGAGGTCCTTACAGAATCCTGAAAAGGGTTGGTAATGTGGCTTATGAGTTAGAGTTGCTAGCAGAACTAGCAGCGGTTCATCCAGTCTTTCACATTTCCTTGTTGAAGAAGTGGGTGGGTGATCCGGCATCGATAGTACCTTTAGAGAGTGTGGCTGTGAAGGATAGCCTCACCTATGAGGAGGCTCCCGTTGAGATTCTGGACCGTCAGGTTCGTAGGCTGATAAATAAGGAAGTTTCTTCAATAAGGGTTTTGTGGAGGAATCAGTCCGTAGAGGGAGCTACTTGGGAAGCCGAAGCAGCCATGATGGCCAAGTACCCTCACCTCTTCTCCTCCAATTCAGTTTCAGCTTGAGGATATAGTTCCTCTCCAGTCTCTCAGTTTACTCATGTGTAATTCAATCTGAGCATCAAGTTCCCTTATCTATTTCATGTACATAGGACTCAACTCAGTTGGATATCAGTTTCTAGTACTCAGTTGGTAGGCATTGCAGCTCTTTCCCTCCAAACTCATCTTGTTTAGTCTTTATTCAAGGATGAATTATTTCAAGGGGGAGATATTGTAACACCTCGCACTTTGAGAAATGGATAAAAAGGACAAACGGGCAAGTCCACGAACCCAAAATGGACCATGGACCTTTCACGGCATCCTAGACGGGCCGTTTAAGGGTCCACGGCCCGTTAAGGGCATCGTGAACCACCATTAAAGACTGCCTGGGCAGTAGTCACCTAGACGGCTCGTGGTGACTTGGACGGCCCGTCTAAGGGTCCGTAGAAGTCACACATCAGTTTTTAAATTTTATGTAAACTTCAAATGATCGTATATCTCAGCACAAAATGAATTAGGTGGCCCATGACCTATCAAATTAAAGGTCTTTGAGTCCTCTTTCCAACGCCACTAAGTTTGTCTAATTTTGAGCCTAGAGTAAGAAGTTATGCCCGTTTTAGTAAAGACATGTCGGTCAGGGCAACATCACGACCCACTAGATGGACTATGATGCCTTAAATGGCTCGTGAAGCCCCTCTTTTAAGTCACCTTGTCAGTTTTAAGTCGGGGTCGTATTGGTCTTTCCCCCTATGTGTTTGGTACAAAAACTACATCGTATTAAACCTAATTTCAAGACCTAATAAAAGTGAACTAAGCCCTAAAACTACCTAAACCATTCATTCTCCTAATATCATCAGATTTAGGGGAAAAAAAAGAGAAAGATGCGACAGTTTTCTCTCAAGAACAAGTAGAGCTCTCCTTCAAGTTCAGCCCCAAAATCCAAAGGATTTCTCCGTAGTTTTATTCACCATGTATGCGGGTATTCAGTAAGGGTTTCGTTTGACCTTATGCCGAAAACTTCAAACTCCTTTTTCGATTTTTATGGTTTTATGAAACTAGGGTTCTTGCCCAACTATGCAGATTCTCTACAAAATTGATTCTTGTGATTACTACTCGATTATATACTTATTTAAATGAGTTTGCATGAATTCATATGGAAATTTGAAAGGAAAAGAACTTAGCCAGTAATTGTGGTATTTTCACATGAATTAGCTCTTCTCAAGAATTTAGCTTAGGGTGTTAGCATTTAGTTTTAAACAAAATTTAGTCAATTTTATGTCCACAACTTTTCTCAATAATTATTTTCAGACCAGTTTAGTTCTGTCTGATGAATTCAGGACCACAGTTTAAAGTGAACTAGTAGTATCTAGTTTGGGAGTGGTTTTTAGCACCGAGTTGGACGTACCCTTAAGTTCCAGAACTATGTGCCATCGTAGATTTATAAGTCCCCTCTGTTGGGCAACATTTTTAGTGATCACACCACAGTCATGCCTTTATACTCTTGCAAGGTATATTGGGTCCTCTCGATGGGGCGTATACATCGTACTCCACGTTTAGCTCACATGGTTTATGTCGGTTAATAGACTCTCCCACAGTATTAGCTTCAGTAAGGTACTTCAGTCCCGTAGGTGTATTTATTCTCAAGTTTTCAGCATGCTTCTTGTTTACTCTTGCACTCTAATTTTTATGCATTTCTTTATCTTGGGCCTATGTACTTTAGTTCAGTTTAGTTTACATACTTGACCAGTATTTTAGCATGTTTATATATTCAGTCAGCTTTGCGTGTCCCTCATGCTCAGTACTGACGCATACTCTATGATGCATCTTATTATAATGTAGGCTCAAGTTCTCAGGTTTAGCCACACGATTAGCTCATACCGGTTCCACATTCGCGAGAGTCAGGAGGGAGTCCTCATCATTCGAAGATGTTTCTATATGCTTTTGGCTTAGTCAGTTCGTTGTTAGTTTCAGCATTTTAGAGTTAGCTTGGGACTTGTCCCAACAGCTCATCAGAATTAGAATCTTTCAAACATAGAGTCAGACTCAGTTGATTTGGATTGTTTTGCTTTGAACTCAGTTATTTCTTTCAGATATTCTTAGTTAAATTCCTTTAGATTATATTCATTATTCAGTTATGCTTCCGCTTGGTTAGAGTTATTTCAGTATGCTTGTGATAGGCCAGATTCAGGATTAACTTGGGGATACTTGTGACCCTAGGTCCCATGTTATGTCTAGGGGCTAGCCTCGGGGCGTGACAATATGTACATATAGTAAGGTACTTTTGGCTTGCAAATTAAATAACTACATATATAAAAAAAAATTAAAAAAATTTAGGTCGAACCTTCTCTAAATTAGTTTATCAAACATGGACAAGGGAATTTCAAGTCAAAATAAATAAATTTGTAAAGGCCAAACCTCTATGTTGTTGACGATAATTTTTAGGCTCAAACCGACTATAATAAAAATAAAAAATAAAACTATATTGTTGATGAGTACTTTTAGGGGAAATTTATTATTTTGCAAAATCAACTTTAGTGGTAAGAATAAATAAATATACAATTATAATACTTGCAAAAGGTCCTTTATTAATTTTATAATTGACGCAAATCGGTCGAAAAATAATTTTTTAATAATTAAATATATATGAAATATTTGAGTTATATAAATATATTGAGTCGACGTCATGTTCGAACCTACGCTTTGATACCACTTGTCACGGGCCTATTTTTCAAATCTCGTGGGAAAACCTTGTTGGAGTTTCACAACACCTCTAAGGCTCAGTCCTAATAAGACATTAACACAAAAGTGCAAGAACGAAACGTCCACAACAATACAAACAAGGCAGCCAACAAAGAAAGTAAAATGCAAGAGCTTGTTGGGAGGCAGTGGCAATTTTCTTGTGATATATTTTCAAATGTAAAAATACAAGTGATATGCCCTTTAGGACTTATACAAGCTGGAAATAAAAGCTACAAGCAAACGGGGTGAAGATCCCAAGAGAAAAGGCTAAAAATTGTAGTCTTTACACAAGTACAAAGGTTGGTGGAAAAAGCTAGTCAAAGCTTCCCAAAAATAGCATCACTTCCAATTACAGCTTTTATGTAGCCTCTTGGAAAACGTTTTGTCAAGGGTGACAAGGGTATTAGTTGGCCTCCAATCATGTTTAAATAATCATGCAAGGCTGGAATAATATTTGCACTTCGTTCTAGACTCGTTGAGGCACGATTTGATCATGCCCGACCCTCGGAAACGCTGAAATTTGATGTAGACTCTTGCGGGGCGGTACACGCCACTTGCTACGGGCCTATTTTTCAAAGGCTCGTGGGAAAACCTTGCTGGGCTTGAACAACACTTCTAAGGCTCAGTCCTAACAACACAATAGCACAAAAGTGCAAGAACAAAACATCCACAACAATACAAACAAGGTAGCCAACAAAGAAAGTAAAATGCAAGAGCTCATTGGGAGGCAAGTCCCAATTTTCTTGTGACATATTTTCAAGTGTAAAAATACAAGTGATCTTCCCCTTAGGATTTATACAAGCTTAAAATAAAAGCTACAAGCAAATGGGATGAAGATCCCAAGAGAAAAAGCTAAAATTGGTAGTCTTTACACAAGTACAAATGTTGGTGGAAAAAGATAGTCAAAGCTTTCCAAAAATAACAAAAAGTCACTTTCAATTTCAGCTTTTATGCAGCCTCTTGTAAAATGTTTTGACAAGGGTGGCAAGGACATTAAGTGGCCTCCAATCATGTCTAAATAATCTTTCAAGGCTGGAATAATATTGGCACTATGTTCTAGACTCGTTGAGGCGCGATCTGATCCTACTGGGCCCTCGGAAACACTGAAATTTAATGTAGACTCTTGTAGAGCGGTACACGCTCCCCCACACCGATACTACACAAATGCAAATAATTGTGGACTTGTTCTCAGAAATGCCACAAGTCTTTATATTTCTCTCATGTTGTCTCATCCGCTGACGTTCTTTCCAATGGACAAGGAACTGTGCGCCCGAATTGTTTCAGCCTTTACCACGAATTAATTGATGATTGATTATGGCCTCAATCTGCTTGTCTACGGCTGGAGGTGTAACAAATATCCTAGCTCGGCTAGACTGTTCACGCTCCTTGTCTTCCACATCTTCGAAATACGATTTCAATTGGCTAGCGTGGAAGATCAATTGCAGCTTCAAATGATGAGTCATGTCCACTCGATATGAAATTTGATTCACGCATTGTCCGCCATGCTCATGCTCTCGATATATATATAATTTTATTATTTTTAAAGAAAAAATAATAATAAAAATAGATGTGAATATCAAAGAATTTATTTTAGAGGTAACCTAAAGCCGGTCAAAAATCAAGGTCTTTCAAATGATATTTATAAATAACACATAAAATGCATAGGTTGGTCAAAAAGAGTGACTCCAGTCCTAGACGGACCCGACCCCTACAAGCTCAACTAAGTCAAATGCAAATGATGTATACAAGCAAAGCCTACTAGGAATAAGCATGTATGTATTTTAGTTCTATTAATTTTAAACCTGAAGGTGATAGGTGTCTAGACTGGCTTACTCGAGTGGACAACTCGAGCCAGGGAGGGACAACTGATTGGTAGTAGCGCTATTCCGACTTCATTGTTGTTTCAACCCCGCCTAACATATGTGACTAAAAATCCTTCATTGGGTGTCAAGACACTCCATATTAATTATAAAAGAAAGTGGGATGCATAACTTCATTCTCAGGTACCCTATTTCTCAGAGACTCAGATGAGATGCACGAGAGAAGACAAGTATATACAATTCAACAATATCAAAGTAATAAATGAGCAACAAGTAGCACATTAGGCCATCATACACAATATATCCAAAAAATAATAAAAGCAAGTAAAAATTATTATAACAAAGCTCGAATTCTGGTTTATTCCCAGTGGAGTCGCTAGAGCTGTCACACCCATTTTTGGATTAATTGGGGGGGTTTTTCAATTTAAGTGACGGTATTGATTATGATTTTTTAATTTATTTCAGAGTCGCCATTTGGAATTGAGTTCGGTGTTCCAAGTCACTTTTTTTTAATCCCTAATCAAAAGAAAATGACTCTTTTATTTTAATTGATCTGCGAACCAAAAATTCAGGTAAGAAATTCTGTTGACCGAGGAGAAGGTATTAGGTACCCCTCGAGCCCCGTGGTTCTAGCACGGTCGATTTTATCAACTTATACTCGACTTAAATTATTTTGGATAAATTGTGTCTATAGGCCATAGTTCACTCATAATTTTATCATTGAAATTTATTAATCTCAAATCGAATGCATAACCGAATTCTTAATTTTTTGGATATATAATTTTTTAGAAGCATAACTACTTTCCTCACTCAATTGCATCACTGTAAAATTTTAAATCTACAAATTTTAGTTTATATTAAAGAAAAATTAATTAATATGACCATTTGGCCAAGGTGTGTCACTGCATTCTTGAATCTTCTTTAAGTGTCTCAAAAAGATGTAGAATCACATTCTTTATTGAAACCCATTTGTTATTATTATTATTGTTTAAATTATGCTCGTCTAATGTTAGAGACATTTACTCGTCTCTTGTGAATTTAAGTTACTACTTTTTCCTCTCCTCTCTTTTCATTTATTTTTTCTTTGCCACGAAGTTTTGAATTTACTTGCAACTCATCCTAAACATATCATTCATTTTCTCTCTTTTTAAATACGAAATGGCTATCAGAATTTAAACATTACTCCAAATTCCTAAAGAATATTTACCACCAAATATATGTTATTCTAGTTTCTATTTACAAATTACAATCACAAGCACAAAAAAGAATAATATAACATAATGAATAAATAATATAAGTGAATTCAAAGTTAAATATAAAGAGGGAACTCAACACACTATTTCAACATGGAATTAAGATATAAAAGAAAAAATAATAATAATTACAACCACAAATTCATCTTAAATGATCCATATCAAACAAACTTGATTCACATAAAAATGTTAAAATAAGAACAGTAGCAATGAAAACGGACCTTCAAAGTTGACTTTAGGTGCCCAAACTGGCAGCCGCAAATAAGACCTCAATCCTGACTTCCTGCTCGGTTGATATTTCTTTACTCTTGTGCGTTGATTTTTTTTTCTCTGCCTCTGTTTTTTATACTGCGCATGTGTTTTTTTATATCAGATTTTTAGGTGTGAGTCTGCTGTTGATTAAAAGGAACGTGAAGGAGCGGGGAATTGGATTTAGTGGAAGATTTTAAGGATTTTTGGTTGAGAGTTTTTAGGGGAAGAAAAAGAGAAAAGAAAAGAAAAAAGAAGGGAAAAAAAAGAAAAAAAGTGTGGGGGAGGGGGAGTGTGTTTGAAAAATAATGGGTGAGGAGAAATATAACAAATGGGAGGAGAATTTCTAGGAGGAATAAGTTATGGGAGTTTGAGGGTAATTAGGATAAAGGGTGAGGTTATTTGGATCTTTTAGTACTCTTTTCTCTTCTTATTCATAAGATAAAAAATAAATATATTAACTACTATTTTTAGACTAGACTACGTAAAAAGTTGAAGCATTAATAAAATAAAAATATAACTAACAAATACATTAAATTCACAAGCTCATTTATTAAAATCTAAACATAAAGAGACGATATAATATTTTGTAATTTCAGATCTTTTCAAAATAAACTACTAAAAATAATAATATTTAAGTACGAAAAAGGATGTAAAACCTTAAGTTCGGTCAAAAATCACGTGTCTACAAGAAGGACTCCATGAAAGCAAAGGTAGAATCTGTCAAAGTTACAAGAACCTCTACCGACTCTACCACTCAGTTACTCAAGGACGAAGAAGACATCAAAGCTCGATTGCTTGCTACGGAAAATGAAATGGAGGTACTACATGAAACTACAGAGAAGATTCTTCATCTCCATCAAGTGTCACGACCCAAAGTACATCCTAGACTTGACATGACGTATAAGACCCCGAAAGGCCCTACACAAGTTACTTGACATACATATACACAACATTATAGAGAAAAGCAAGAAATCTCATAAGAATTAAAGAGTTTGACATAAGCATAAGTACATCAAAGTCTAGACAAGCCATCTATTACATCAAAGAGTAGTTGTTACGTAACCCGTATACCACATACAAAGTATGAAAACTAAAACATAAGGAAAAAACAATAAAAGTGTCATGGTCCTCGGAAATGAGGACTCACCAACTCTTGATCTTCGAATCCTCAATGAGATTAGCTAGCCACAAATGGTAGGGGAGGAATCGTCACGCCCTACATTAGTGAAAAAATGTAGGCACAAGTATGCATTAGTACATGGAATGTACTAAGTATGAGGGGAATGCAATAAAACATGAGTTGTGATCATAAGGGGACATAATCGAATACATGATATGCATGATCAAGCTAAACATAGTAAAATCATTTAGGAAGAATCATAAATCATGAACATGGTCAATGCATCTTAAATCATAAAAAAAGCTTCATTAAAACATCAGTAAGTAACTTAATTCATTTTGTGGGATATTATCTTTAACCGACAATAAACCATGTGAGCTTATAACATGAAATCTGATATAACTCCCACACCGAGAAGAGAGAGTCTACTTGCCAAGGTAGAACTCCGTATCATATCATATACTATATGTGGGTCCACTAGCTAAGTTATTTAAGACAATCATATGGGGGCACGTAGTTTGGAACTAGAACTGCTACTAGAGACTACCCTATTTGAGCCTCCACCTCAAAGTTCTCTTGGTGCTAAGTTAAATCCCAACGGAATAGTCATTTTCATAAATTTATAATCATACATGGAAAAGTACAATTCAAATACTAATCTAAGCTTAAACATCATAGAGTAGCTCGTTAAATCTTGAATCAAGTCTAAGTGAGAAAACTTTTCACCAAGTCATGATCCCTTAAGCATGAGAGAAAACTTTTCACAATTCATTGATGCTTATCTTAAATAAACCTAGAACATAAATCATTCATTTTCATAAATGATGCATAAGTTTTATGAAAACATCATTTATTGATTCATAGCTTCTTCATAAATTCATGTAAATTAGGGTTCATGGTCAAAATCATGATCAATGCATGGGTTCATATGGAATTTATTGGAAAACATGTAATTTAATCTAACTAATCATACTATGATTGAAATCAAACAATTGAATCAATACAAATAGAACCTATGAAGAATTGGATGAAAATCTAACCAATTGAATTGAAATTGAATTGGAGAATTGAAGAATCTTTAGGGACTTAAAGGGTGAATGGAACCCATTGATGAACTCCCTATATACCTTGTTTAAGCTCTAACCAATTATGAAGAAAGGAGACTTGAACTTGAAGAACCCTAGCTTCTTCTTCCTTGATCTAGAGAGAGAATTTTGGAGAGAACCTTGGAGAAAATTTAGGAATTTTATTGAATGAGAGAGTTGGGGAAATTTCTAAGGGTGAAGGGTAGTTATAGGGCTTAGAATTAGGATCAAAATGACGTAGTATATGCATTAAATGCATAGGAAAAGACCCAAATACCTTTTAAAAATAACTCTCGGACAAACCTACAAATGTGACCTACGGTCCGTAGGAATTTCTACGGTCTGTCCTGGTCAACCGTAGAACTAACTTCAGAAACTCAAATATTCAATTATTTTCCACGAGACCATTCTACAGTCTGTCGAAATTCTTAGGTCCGTAGAACTCAACTTTAACTCCAAAATTTCACCAAATCTGGAACCTTGATATGATCCGTAGAATTAATGACAACACGTCAAAACCTTCCCTAGAATTGAGGTCCTAAAATAAATCTATGAATCAATCCTACATGTCATTCCTACGATCCGCCAAACTCTCTACAATTCGTCTTGTTCGTGTGTAGGTCTAATTTAAGAAACTTAGGATCTGTTTGGCCATGCGATATGGAATCATTATATAGAATCATGATATGATATCATAATATGAAATCATGAGATGAAATCGAAGTTTTGTTTGGACATGTAATATGGAATTTGTGTGTTGTATATTTTCTCATAAACATAAGAATCCCGTAAGTTGTAAAACTATAAAAATAGCCCCAATTGTTTATTTAATCTAACAAATAAACAAAAATTTATAAAATCGCATAATAAATTATTACAAAGCTATTTGTTCTCCACTTAAGTAACTGTTTCCTCTAACTTTAATAGATCAAACCTTAATTCAACAAAAAAAATTAAACATAAATTGTAGTGTAGTAGTCTTTAATATAATCCTCCCACATAGTACAAACAATATCCTCACGTTGAACTTGCATTTCTCGATCATATGACCGAGAAGACGAACCAACATTGTTACTTTGAATTATTTATTGGTAAATATCATTCGTAACTATATTTTCATGCTCATAGACCTTAAATATTTCATCACTCCTTTGATATTCTCGCAAATAATTATGTAACACTGTACAAACTATGACAATTTTCATTTGTGTGTCAATATCATAATGGTTCATGTCTTGTTTCACTTGTGTAAAATTACACATTTTCAATGCATTAATTTCGTGCTAAAATCAAACATATTGGGAGTAGTGACTATCAAACATACATCACCAATTTTGTCCTTTTTCATATTAAATTTCTTTAAACATTTTCATATGTAGCCAAAAGAGAAGTTTTTTTATTATGAAAAACCAAAAAAGTATTACTCCCTCCGTTCTTATTTATATTCACCAAATCAATTTCTCCTTTATCAGTTATATTCACCAAATTTAAGGTAATTATAAATTTGATGTTTGTGAGAATAATAATTTTTAGAAAGTAATGATGTGATTATAAATTTTATTTACATATGAAATAAATGGCTAGTAAATATAAATGTGGGGTAGTTTTAATAAAATATAAACTTGTGGGTCAATTTTTGTATATAAAAAATCTCAAATCATGATATGAAATTCTCAAATCATATTTTTTGGCGAATATGGAATTTCATGTCATGATATGAAATCATGAGATGGAATCAGCATGAAATCGCATGTCCAAACACTGATTCTATCTCACGATTCCATAGCGTGATATGGTATCACATGGCCAAACGCCTACTTAATATTTCAAAAACTTATCTCCAAGTCTATGACTCCCTTTCTACGGTCTGTAGGTGAACTCGTAGAAACTTGCTAAAGTCAAATTTTCTGCATTTTCCTTTTTCTTTTGACTTTCCATCTTCTAGGGTATTAATAAAGACACCAACATTGATGTAGGAAAGCTTCGCATACCATGGATGGGTTGAAACAAGAATGGGTCTCCACTGTGAAAAAGTTGAATAAACAAGTTGACTCCCTCAAAGTCGGAGATATCTCCTCCAACACTAAGCTTGTTGTTTCTATCCAGACTTCCTATTCCGACTTCTCAAAAAATATGGAGTGTTCCTATATTACCTTCTGTAGAAGTGTTCTCAACACTCTTCATTACTTCCCCGATGATTGTTAATCTTCTTTATTCTTTATTTTTTTTGTCTGTTTAAGGCAATATTTTCTTTGGGGTTTGTCGCCATGTGTTTTACTCTATAATTTGTGGTTTATATTCCCCCTTAAACTGCTCTGCTACTTTCTCATT
This sequence comes from Solanum etuberosum, assembly GCA_029582245.1. Lineage (NCBI taxonomy): Eukaryota > Viridiplantae > Streptophyta > Magnoliopsida > Solanales > Solanaceae > Solanum > Solanum etuberosum. Next base: position 114,025 of record JAJONR010000929.1, read on the forward strand.
TTGCCTATCTGACCTACTATCTACATATTATCGATGTTTTTCTTAATAGGTTTATGTATGTTTCAGTTATTTGCAGTTTTGATGATTTGACAAACAGAGATATCATGTAAGGGGACCTGATCCCTTGCACCACTATTCATACAAATGACAGCTGGAAAAAGTATAACAGTTTGGTGAGGTTGGTGCACGGTCTCCAAGCGTGGCAGAATCTTCGGCCAATAGCATGGCCTCGAAGATTGTATCTATTCTTAATAAGGCTATCCTTCAATAGACACAACCTTAGATTTTACATTCCTGAAATTCTCAAGAACTCAAGCAAAAATCACTCCTCTCAAGAAGTATTCTCCTCAAGAGCAACAGGGACCTGATAGAGCTGTTTGTGTCTTAGTTGTCTTAGGTTTTACTTCCGTGCTTATGTTGTAAATCTATTCCTGGGCTATAAAGGAATTAGATCTTTGTTTTGTGTAACTAAAAGTCTAATTCAGTTAAGGTTAACTGATTTAGTGGGCAGTAGTGTTGCTGCTTAGTCAAATTCTAAGTCATCTATAGTTATGTGGTTTAGTGGGTAACCTTTTTGCTGCTTAGTTAAAGTCTAACTTATCTAGAGTTGGGTAGCTTAGTGGGCAATAGTGTTATTGCTTAGTTACTCTCTTTATAGTAGAGTTGCTACATTGAGGGGGAAGGCATTTAGAGGTAAATTCCTAGGTTGTAAGCAGTTGTAATCTGAATCGTTGCTCCGTTTGAGTGAAATGGAGTTGGGTTGAAAAGCATGTGAGGACAGGTCATGGTTTTCACCGCCCTTGAGCAAGGGGTTTTCCACGTAAACTGCTTGTGTTGTTTTCTTTGTTGTTTGTGCTTGATTTATTGTTCTTACTGTGTTAAGGGACCTGGTCCATTAACTGATTATGAACGCATACATTCCAACAATTGGTATCAGAGCAGGGGTTCTCTATCTAGTTAACACCAAGAGAGATTCCAGTGGAAGAATGGGTGCTCCACTTAACTTGGAAGAAGGACAATCATCAACCAGGCCACCTCGTTTCAATGGCCATTTCTATAGTTAGTGGAAAATGAGGATGCATGACTTTCTAATGGCTGAGGACAGTGAGTTGTGGGACATAGTGTTGGATGGTCCCGTTATCCCTACAATGGAGGGGAAGGATGGAGAAATCACTAACGTTGTCCCAAAGACTCGCCAACAGTATGATAAAGCTGACCGGAAAAAGATCGAAAAGAGTTACAAAGCCAAGAAGTTGCTGATGTGTGGCATAGGTGCTGAAGAGTATAATCGCATTTCTGCATGTGAATCAACAAAAGAGATCTGGGACTGCCTCAGGAGTGCTCATGAGGGCACTGAGCAAGTGAAAGAGTCTAAGGTAGACATGTTGACTACCCAATATGAGAACTTCACTATGAAAGAGGGAGAAATAATCCATGACATGAGTACAAGATTTGCTTCCATCACTAATAAGCTACGCTCCTTGGGAGAACCTGTTCACCCAAGTAAACAGGTTAGGAAGATTCTCTGAATCCTTTCTAAATCTTGGGCAAGCAAGGTTGATGCTATTACTGAAGACAAGGACCTGAAGGTGCTAACAATGGATGCCCTGATTGGAAGCCTTCAAACACATGAAATGAACAAAAATCAAGAAGTGTCAAAGAAGGAAGTGAAAAAGGATAAATCTTTATCCCTTAAAGTGGCCTCAGGAGATACCTCTGATGAAGAGGAGGACATGGCCTACCTCACTAGGAGTTTTCAGAAAATAGTGAGGAAACATGAAGGTTTTCGAAAAGGTGGAAATAATGGCAGGACCGCAAATGCAAATGACCTGTGTCACAAGTGTGGCAAACCAGGGCACTTCATCAGAGATTTCCCCATGGTTAAGGTCGAAAACAAAGACCACCCAAGGCCTGGAGGAGATAAGGACAAGAGAAGGGACCCGATCCCTGACAGGAAAGGAAGGAGAGATGGTGTTGATTATGTTGTAAAGAAGGCCCTTGCTGTCTGGGGAGATTTCTCAAGTGACTCAGATTAGTCAGAACATCTTGAAGATGTATCCATGCTTGCAGTCTAAGACGATAAAAATGTGTTCAACACCATGTTTGCCTTTATGGCGAAATTTGATGATGAAGAGGCTGAGGAAGAGGTAACACTTTCTGACCTAAAACAAAAGTTGCATGCTTACTCTGTTAGAAAATTGAGGAACCTAGCAGCCGTCCTGATTGACTCTATTACGGAGTTAACAATGGAAAAGGACTTGATGAACAACAGCTTAGACATTTTTAATGAAGAAAAGGTAGGGCTGGTTGAGCGTATGTCTGTTGTGGAGGAACAATTGACAGTTCTGGAGACTGAGAACCTAGAACTCAGGGAAAAATTGAAAATGTTAAGTGAGAAATATGGGAGAGGAATGGGGGAAGCTAGCAACCTGCAAATAGAGCTAGAAACCCGCATGAACACTGCTGAAACCAAACTTGCACTATCTTTGGAGAGAAATAATCAGATGAAAAGGGACCTGGTCCGTCTTAGAGAAGAACTGCAAAAGTCTTTGAAATGGGCAAACTCTTCTAAACTACTTTCCAGTATTACTAGTCTGGGCCAAAGCAGTGGGAAGGGGTTAGGAAGTCTGAACATTAATCATCCCTATAATCCTCACAGTAAGTACATGTCTATGTCTGACAATCTATTGTGCCTTCATTGTGGCCGCAATGGTCATCTGAAGAAGGATTGTCCAACCTTTAAAAGGTCTCAAGAAAACCTTTCAACCTATACCAGAAAGAAAGCTACTCAGAACAAGGGACCCACTCCCATTTCCAAAACTCCCAAAATGAGAAAGACTACTCTGCCTCATTGGACAAGAAATTCACTCATCATGCCTCTATATGTTTATTGGAGACTCAGACTTAAATGGGTTCCCAAGTCTAACAAGTGACCTTTGTTGCAGGGGAGTGGAGGAAGTGGCAGTCAATGCTAGTTCATGGATAGTGGATGTTCAAATCACATGACCGGAAGGACTGAGAACTTCCTATCACTCAAGGCACTTCAAGGTGGAGGTGTCTCGTTTGGAAATGGAAAGAAGGGGTATATTCTTGGAGTTGGCAGAATTGGAAAATCACTGGAACACACTATTGAGAATGTCTATTACGTGAGTGGACTGAAATACAGTCTTCTCAGTGTGTCTCATATATGTGATAAAGGAAATGAAGTCAGATTCTTATCAGAAAAATGTATTGTTACCAATCTGTGAACTAAGGAGGTGATTTTAACAGCAAGAAGGCGCAAGAATATGTATGTGGCTGACTTGGACACTGCTCAGGGAGACGATCTAACATGCCTCAGTGCTCAAAGTGAAAAGGCCAACTTATGGCATATGAGGCTTGGACATGTGAGCTTTTCTCTGCTGAACAAACTTGTCTCTAGGGACCTGGTTCGTGGCTTACCAAAACTAAAGTTCAGTGATGACAAAGTGTGCGATGCGTGTGTCAAAGGTAAACAGACCAGATCCTCATTCAAGCCAAAGAAGCAAGTAAGTTCTTCAAGATCTCTTGAGCTAATCCACATGGATCTATGTGGGCCCGTGAAAATTCAAAGTAGAGGTGGAAAGAAGTATATTATGGTGATTGTAGATGACTATTCAAGGTTTACTTGGACCATGTTCCTCAAGTCCAAGGATGAGACATTTGATGTGCTGATGATATTTGTCAAAATGATTCAAACAAAGCTGAACTGCAAAATTGCAGGGATCGGGTCCGATCATGGAACTGAGTTTGAAAATACAAAGTTTGACAACTTTTGTGCTGAAAACGGAATTCATCATAACTTTTCTGCTCCTAGAACTCTGGTTGACATAGCCAGAACCATGCTCATAGACTCAATTCTTCCCAAGAATTTCTGGGCTGAAGCAGTTAACACTGCTTGTTATGTGACCAACAGATGCTTGATCAGGTCTCTACTGAACAAAACTCCATATGAGCTACTCAACAATAGAAAGCCCAAACTGAGTTATTTAAGGGCTTTTGGTTACAAGTGTTTTGTGCTGAACAATGGGAAGGATGATCTAGGAAAATTTGATCCTAGAAGCGATGAAGGAGTGTTTGTAGGTTATTCATCCTCCAGCAAAGCCTACAGAGTCTTCAACAAAAGAACACTGTGCATTGAGGAAAGTGTTCATGTGATTTTTTATGAAGCTGGTCAACTGACAGATTTAGAGCACAAGGATGACGATGAGCTTGAAGAACTACTTCAGATTCAAAGAGATGGAGTAAATAATCCACGAGCTGAAGGAGGACAAAACCCCGACATTGCTGAGCCTGATCAACCTGAGAAAGTAAATAAAGCTGATAAGCCTGACGAGGGACCTGGTTCATCTAACAGTGCAGACCATGAGGATTCACCTCAATCTGGAAATGATGACTCTGAAAATAAAGAGGAGCAAGCAGATCAACCTCAACCCCCGAATCCCAAATCAGGGTGGAAGCATCAATCCTCTCATCCTCTTGATAATCTCATCTCTCCACTGAATTCTGCAATGCAAACCAGATCCAAAATAAGAAATCTGGTGGCATTTTCAGCATTTATATCAAATATTGAGCCCAAAAATATCAAGGAAGCCTTGACAGATGCTGATTGGGTTAACTCCATGCAAGAGGAACTTCATCAGTTTGAGCGGATTAAAGTATGGCACCTGGTACCTAGACATGCTGACAGAACTATCATAGGAACCAGGTGGGTGTTCAGAAACAAACTTGATGAAAATGGTGTCATCACAAGGAACAAATCAAGGCTGGTGGTTCAGGGTTATAATCAAGAAGAAAGTATTAACTATGATGAAACATTTGCTTCTGTTGCTAGAATGGAGGCTATCAAAATTCTTATTGCCTTTGCAGCCTTCATGGGATTCAAGATTTTTCAAATGGATGTCAAAAGTGCATTCTTAAATGGTGACTTGAAGGAAGAAGTGTATGTAAAGCAACCGCCTGGCTTTGAGGATGTTGACTACCCAAATCATGTGTTTAAACTGGACAAGGCTCTGTATGGACTGAAACAGGCTCCCAGAGCTTGGTATGAAAGGTTGTCCAGATTTCTTCTGAAAAATGGATTCAAAAGGGGAAAGATAGACAACACTCTATTCCTGAAGACAAGAGGCAAAGAATTTATCATCATTCAGTTGTATGTGGACGATATTAGTTTTGGAGCAACTTTTGTGGTCCTATGTGAAGAATTTGCCACACTGATGGGAAATGAATTTGAGATTAGTATGATGGGAGAGCTGAATTTTTTCTTAGGGCTGCAGATCAAGGAAACCTCAAGTGGCACTTCAATTTGCCAAGAAAAGTACATAAAGGAGTTGCTAAAGAAATTCCATATGGTGGATTCCAAGCCTATTGACACTCCCATGGGTACAAATTCAAAGTTGGGAGCAGATGATTTTGATGCCTCGGTGAATCAAACTATGTACAGAGGAATTATTGGATCATTGTTGTATCTAACAGCAAGCAGACCTGACATCGTCTTCAGTGTAGGCATGTGCGCAAGATTTCAAGCTTGTCCCAGGGAGTCACATTTGAAGGCAGCCAAGCGGATTTTGAGGTATCTAAAGAAGACAAGGGACCTGGTCCTCTTCTATCCAGCAGGAGATTCTTTTGAACTGGTGGGGTATGCGAATGCTGACTTTGTAGGTTATCAGGTGGACAGAAAGAGCACTTCAAGAATGGCTCACTTTCTGGGATCCTCACTCATTTCTTAGGGAACCAAGAAACAAAATTCAGTGGCTCTCTCCAAAGCTGAAGCAGAATATGTAGTTGTTGCATCTTGTTGTGCACAACTACTATGGATAAAGCAGCAACTTGAGGATTTTGGAGTACTCACTCATACCATTCCACTTATGTGTGACAATACAAGTGTCGTCAATATGGGGAAGCATCCAGTTCAGCACAAAAGAACCAAGCATATTGATGTGAGGCATCACTTCCTAAGAGACAATGTTGAAAAGGGGAACATTTGCATGCAGTACTGCAGAACTGAAGATCAAATAGTCGATATATTCACCAAAGCTCTAAGCAAGGACCAGTTCAAAAGCAACAGATTGAAGCTGGGAATGATGAAAATGGACTGAGCTGATTTTATCCAAAGCATCCTACCTTCATTGGCTATGATCAACAGGGCAGGTATCCTTGTTATGTGTAATGTTTTGTTTTTGCAAGATCAATTGTGTACCTTTCTACAGGTATACACTCATGGGGAATTGGAGGAGTAAGGAAAGGTCTTAACTATTCAGGAATTAACCTTCTCTACTTGCAGATAGGACCTGGTACTGTCTAAAGGTTAGCATTCTCTACATTATTTTTAAACTGATATTGAGAACCGTTGAGATCTCCACATGTCAGTCATCGGCCATTCTGACCGTTGTCACATCGCTTAAGTTCAAGTGACGCGTCTACTAAGGGACCTGACACACCCTCTCATTTCTTTTTATACTTCTTCCCTCCATTCCTCTTATCATACTTTTCAAAACTCCCTTTCCAAAATCTTCTGAAAACCCTAATTTCTTCCTCTTCCAGTCTTTTTCGTCTTCTTCTTTCGAACATGTCTCAATCACCATCCTCTTCCAAGAGAATGCTGGACTCCCTGAACGAAATAGAGTCTGTAGCCTTCTACACATCTTTTGATGCTCCTTCTCCGACAAAAATGTTGACCATCCCTTCGGTCAACATTACTGAAACCAGTCGTCCTACTCCACAGTCCCCTATAGATCTCAATAACCCAGCGCCTTCATGTCAACCTGGTCCTCAGTTGTCTATGTTATCTGACTGCTTGTTTGAGGGTGATCTTTCGGAGAGTAGATACTCTGAGTCTAACATTCTCGCTGCCAGTGAGAACATGGTTGTGGAAAGTCTGACAAAGATGAGAGAGGGGGTGAGAAATTATGAAGAAAGTAGTTTCGCAGAGGATCTTCTTGGAGTTACTAAGCCAGCATTTGACAGAACTCCTGATGGTGGACTCCCTCCGCCTGGTGATTCAGAGGACGATAAAGAGGAAAACACCCCTCTTAAATGGGCCTTACAAAAAAGAATGGTCCCTGTCTCCAAAAAAGGAAAGGAGAAAGTCTTGGAGGAGACACCAAAAAGAAAACCATCCACCAGAGCAACCACTCAAAATCTTATGGGTGATGCTCTGAAGATGAATAAGACAAGCACTACTGAAAATAGAAGAAGAAGAAGAAGAGTTGGGGAAGTGGAGATTAAGATTCCCACTGAGGGAGTTGTGGTTGTTTCGAATGAACTCTCTGAGAGTGATACGGTGTCGGAGGACATCACCTTGGCTGTAGAACAAAGAAGAAAGAAGGAACAAGAAAAGAACAAAGGAAAGTCAAAATCTAGGATACCTTCTGTCAAGAAGGTTGATACTTCAACAAAAGGGAAGGGAAAGGAAACACCAAAGAAGAAAGGAAAAAATCAGAAAGGAAAAGGGAAGCGTCCCCTAATTCTGAACACAAGTCAGAACTAGGACCTGGTACCAAAAGAAAGAAGGATGACAAGGATTATACCAAACAAGACATTGTTAATAATTTGCGACAGAAAGTCCTAGGTTGAAGAGTGTTTGATCCCGAGATCCTCAGAAAGCCAAGCATGGACACCTTGGCTGACATTGTGGAAATTCAATCATGAACTCACTTGTTCATGAAAAAATTTCCCATTCTGCATGAAGAACAATTGAGGGAGTTCTACTACAATGTGGAGTTCACAGAGGATGCAAGCCTTAACATGCTGGTAGGAAATAGAAGCATTCACCTAAATGAGGAACGATTATGGGAAATCCTGGAGGTACCCAGAGAGGGGACCAGATCCGTGGTTGGAAAAATTTGCATCAAGAACTTCGCGAATGAGTGCGCTAAACTTCCCGACATGCACCGTGCAGGCATTCCAAAGAAACTTATGAAAGGGGAGTACCAACTGTTGTTTGAGTTCGTCAACATGGTAATCCTCCCACGATCTGAGAAGCGAACAGTTGCCTCTGCGGCTGATCTATTTCTGATGGAAGCACTCTACAAGTTCGAACTCCTGAATATCCCAGCCCTTATGTTGGAGCATATGCATAAAACCGTAGTGGAACAAAAGGGCAAACATGGAATGGGATATGGGTATTTCCTCACCAAAGTGTTCAAACAACTAGACGTTCCTGTGGGAGCAGGCACTGTTGGAACTGTTAAACAGTCCTTTTCCCTAAACACCTTGGTTAAGTGTGAGTGCATAGAGGGTAAAGCGGGACAACTGAGCAAGGTGTCTCAGTTAGTGGCTGAACAGGATCAAGTCAAGCATGAACTGGAGGAAATGATTGTGCTTGTCGGAAAGAAGGATGCTGAGATAGCATTATTGAAGGCCCAATTGGCAAAGGCACAGACTAAGGGACCTGGTACAGAAGAGGTCAATAAACTGAGAATGAAGAACACAGCCCTCCTAACTCAAAATGCTGATCTTCAAGAGAAGCTGATCAAGGCTCATGACTCTGTCACTGGTCATCTCACTATTGTCATCCAATCCCTCACCCAAAAGCCTCCATCCTGATAGTCCCTTCCTTTTATTCCTTTTGTTTTTGTGTGGGCAGTATCCTGGGGTTCTCTTTAACAGTTTATCTTTAATGTATTGAATGCTCTCTCTTGTGCAATGAAGTGGATTTCTGTTTTGTTTTGATTTATCCTATCTTTCTGCTTTTCTGCTATGATGTGTTGCCACAGGCTATGATCTTGCTTTGCAGGCTTACATTTAATCCTGGTTTACTGCTTCTCTTTTTTATGATGTCAGAAGGAGGAAAATATTGGGGTGCCTAGGATAGAATTGACACCAGTTCCACCAGTTCTGCAAAAGGGAGAAGAGAAGTATGGCATGGCGATGATATGGCAAAAGGTAGAGGAGGAAGATATGGCAGTATGGGTTTGTCATCATCAAAAAGGGGGAAAATGTTATTTGCAGTTTTGATGATTTGACAAACAGAGGGATCCTGTAAGGGGACATGATCCCTTGCACCACTATTCGTACAAATGACAGCTGGAAAAAGTACAACAGTTTGGTGAGGTTGGTGCACGGTCTCCAAGCGTGACAAAATCCTCGGCCAATAGCATGGCCTCGAAGGTTGTGTCTATTCTTAATAAGGTTATCCTTCAACAGACACAACCTTAGTTTTTGCATTCCTGAAATTCTCAAGAACTCAAGCAAAAATCACTCCTCTCAAGAAGTATTCTCCTCAAGAGCAACAGGGACCTGATAGAACTGTTTGTGTCTTAGTTGTCTTAGGTTTTACTTCTGTGCTTATGTTGTAAATCTATTCCTGAGCTATAAATGAATTAGATCTTTGTTTTGTGTAACTAAAAGTCTAAGTCAGTTAAGGTTAACTGATTTAGTGGGCAGCAGTGTTGCTGCTTAGTCAAATTCTAAGTCATCTAGAGTTATATAGGTGGTTTAGTAGGCAACCTTGTTGTTGCTTAGTTAAAGTCTAAGTTATCTAGAGTTGGGTAGCTTAGTGGGCAATAGTGTTATTGCTTAGTTACTCCCTTTGTAGTAGAGTTGCTACATTGAGGGGCAATGGATTTAGAAGTAAATTCCTAGGTTGAAAGCAGTTGTAATCTGAATCGTTGCTCTGTTTAAGTGAAATGGAGTTGGGTTAAAAAGCATGTGAGGACATGTCGTGCTTTTCACCGCCCTTGAGCAAGGGGGTTTCCACGTAAACTATTTGTGCTGTTTTCTTTGTTGTTTGTGCTTGCTTTATTGTTCTTACTGTGTCAAGGGACGTGGTCCATTGACTGATTGTGGACGCATACATTCCAACAATTTCTATTCTCTTTGTATATGTTTTTTTATCAGCCAAAGAGGGAGAAATATAACACAAATTCAAATCAAATTATAGAAAGGGGGAGCACTTAAAAAGGAAAGTCTCTCTAGAACTTTAGTCTCTTTCATTTATGTATTAATTATCACTATCAAAAAGGGGAGATTGTTAACCCTATGTGATTCATATTAGTTTTAATAACTATAATTAACCTAAAATGTCTCCACAGAAAAAAAAGCACACAAAATACAAGGATGATTCAAAAGGATAAGAAGCACGCCAGTTGCAAGGATGATTACAAAGGAAAAAAATAAATCATAGTAATCAAAATAATAGAAACCTGATCAGGGAAGCAAATCATGGACTAATCAAATCAGCCAAAGATCAACTCATCCATCCAGACGAGTAAATCATGAGAAAAGCAAGGAATAATCAAGGAATAAATCATTCTGATTTCACCAAGAAATCCGCAAACCAAGATTAGAGGAGACGATCATCAAATCAAGACACAAGAAAGGAAATGCCACAACGGAAAAGAAGAAGATATGCGAGAAAATTTAACTAGAATATCAAGAAAGGAAAAAGCTTATTGCACGCATGAACATATATGATATGGACATGTAATCTTCAATTATTCTCAAGCAAGGAATCATTACAAAATCTTGATTGAATGAAACACATTTGGATTTTTCTTTTGGAGTATAAAATAGTCTATAAGAACCAACCTTAACATTAGAAGAAGTTTGCGCACTTCACTTGAACTTATGTACTATCTTTCTTTTATCCTTCATAAAACATTGTACTACGTCAGTGCACAATTGTAAGGAGGGGAAAGGAGAAAGAAGAGATAAATGTGAGTTATGCAAATAGAGGTTATGTCTAGAAAGTAAATCTGATAGAAGTCAAGAACTACAAATATTATAACCACAAGTCTACGAAAAGCTCTAAAGAAAACCCTTGTAATGCAAAGGGACTGGATTAGGCACCACTCTTTATCATTTACTTTTGTGCTTTATATTTGCTTATACTAACCTGCAGAAAAATCGACTTCCTTCCTTAAGTAATCAATTAAGGAAGAGATTTTTAATTCGTCCCCTCTTAGTGGAAGTAAGCTTCTACCATTTTGTTACACACATCCAATGTTTGAAAAAAAATAAGTTGATGCCAGCAAATAAAAAAACACAATTCAAGAAAGTTGGCAAAAGAAATAGGATTATCTTATTTTAAACCCAAATTGGAAAATATGGGACTATTTTGGGCCTTTTTCCTTAAAAAGAAAACAAAGTTATCGAAGGAAGTTGGCATAAGAAAATTCTGCTCCGGTTAGCACATTATGTTTTTCTCCCGACGTCATCTGCTGTTTCTTTGCTTTTCTGCTTTTCTGCTTCACATATTATCTTTTCCTTCACACATTTCCTTGTTTCTTTTTCAATTTATCTTGGCATATGTAGTTTGATTCTGGTTGCTGCATCTTTGATATAGAAGAAGGGGGAAGGAAGCTATGTCGACTACATTGCCTCAAGAAGCTCGACGTTTTGGAGATCTGAGGGGGGTGCAATGGCGTATTGATTTGGGTATTTTGCCTTCTTCCCCCGATTCATCCACCCATGATCTTCGCCGCGTCACAGCTGATTCCCGTAGGAGGTAAAAAATTGGAAACTTTGCAATTTTCTTAATCCGGTCAGTTTATGTTTTTTCCTCTTATTAGTTTCCTGTGTAGGCGTCCGCGTTAGTTTGGATGTGATTTGGTTGAAGGTTTAAAAAAAAAGATTATTTGAAGTTAAAGAGTACAAAAAGGGTGTTTGGAAGTTGAAGTAGCATTTATTTCACTTGGAAACCATTATTTCACTCGAATTACTCCTCAAACTTCAATTTCTCTATTTCAAGTTTGAAGTTGAAATAACAACCATATTGTAAACTAAAAACTTTCATCATCTTCAAATATTTTTTCTAATAATTAATTGTTTCATCTATTGATATTTTAGTAATACTGAACAGCCATGTGTTGCTTCCTTACCTTAAAAGGGAAATAAAAAACATAACAGTCATGTGTTTTTGGGTCTTTCCCTGAATCAGATTGTGCTAACTTAGGTGTTAGGTGACTTATAACCACAGATAAGTAATGCTGTTTCACATGTTAGGCTGTCGAGTAGCTCATTTCCATAAAACTTCAGTGGAGAAAGCTCATTTTTCTCTAGTATATCTTGGTGATAGGTATTGTTTACAGATTTGGAATTTTCGGTATCAAGTTCAGTGACAAAACAGAATCTACTGATGTAGTCAGTTTGAGCATGTTGCTTATTCTAAATTTTGTTCTGTTATCCCCGCATATGTTTTTAATTTTGTTCAATGAAGCATTCTGGTTATAAAGATTATCTTATGAATCTTTTAAGGTGTTGTTTTTGCTATTCTTCAGGTATGCTTCTTTGAGGCGGCAGCTTCTAATTGATCCACATGTTCCGAAAGATGGAAGTAATTCTCCTGATTTTGTCATGGACAATCCACTCTCACAAAATCCAGGTAACATACCTGATAAAGTGATCTTCTCCCTTTTCCATATGTCCATGATGAAAATTATTCACTTTGAGCACCTTTCTGCATTTTACCTGTATCTTATTTTTTTACTAGAATAATCTTTAATCTTATCATCCCTTTGGACATTTTTGTTCACTACTGCAACTTGAAATGGTTCTTCCTTTGAGCTTTGTTTTAAAATCCTGCTTCTCAATTAATCCGTCCTATTTTTGCTCCTTGGTTTAGAATTCAATCATCCCTACTTCTGCCATTTGGGAAAAGACACTTTGGTGAGTCAGTAGCTTGTGGTGACCTATGCACTAATTGTGGGTTTTTCCTGCAGATAGCATGTGGAGTCGCTTCTTCAGGAATGCTGAATTGGAGAGAATGGTTGATCAGGATCTCTCTCATCTATATCCTGAGCATGGTAGCTACTTTCAAACACCTGGTTGTCAAGCCACATTGAGAAGAATATTGTTGCTTTGGTGCCTTAGACATCCAGAGTTCGGCTACAGGCAAGGTGAATATAGTATTTCATGCCATTTGTAGCTCTGTTTCCTTTTGATTAGGTGCCTTTACTTGTTTCTGTTGTCGTGCATAAAAGAATCTTTTTTTGGTAAGTTGCTTAAAAAATTGTGCATTTGTAATTAGTCAATGGAGATCAAAGTCTTTCAAATAACATGCATGTTCTAAATCTTAGCCCATACACAAAATTTCCCATTATCAATCAAGACTCTGTGCTCTATTAGTTTGTCACAGATAGGAAAAAGAAAAAGTGGCATCCTTTATGGTGTGTCTTTATCCAATGTTCTATGTTGTGTGCTGCTCCCTTTAATTTACATTTTGTGTAGCACCGTGTGATGCCTAATAGCCCATTTTGTCTTAAAGCGATTGCTTCACTCTGACCTCTGTTTTTAAAGCTTTTTCCTGGGCGCTTCTTTGGGTGAGGCACATCAAAAATACTGCTGGAGGCCACAAGGTTCGCTGGAGGAACATCCCAAGTTTTAGGCGAGGCCAGATGGGATTCTCTAATTCACATCACAAATATGACAAATGAAATCATAAATCTCAGTATTTTCAGCCTCAAACTTAATCTTCCATAAAAATTTACTGAACATTAACCTTCTAAATATTGTTTCTCCATTAACCATCTCGGATTGAAGCTTCAGTATCTTTAGTTTGTAATCCACTATAATTCTAATTCTAGTTACTGCTGGGAAAGAAAACAATAGAGACAAAATGAGAACTTGAAGTGCAAGGTCGCCCAAGAAGAAGAAGTAGTCTTGTTGGGGTGGGGCGGAAATTAGCTGATTCAGAGTTGACGATAGAACATTCTCTGAAGAGTTAAAAGAGTAAATTCTAGAAAATACTAATAATGACGCTGGTAGATGAAATGAATTATTTATCTTCTCTTCTCATTGGGTACTATTCCTTACATGTAAAGACTTTCTAAAATAAAAAATCAATAAACGGACAATTGATGGTTGTAGATGAAAATGGGCTTGGGTGCCATTCTAAACAAAAAAAACGAACAAGAATCTTCTTGTTAAAAATAAAATGAACATAGATATTGAACCAAAATATTATTCTATAAATAGTATTCAAACCCTAGCAATCATGTGTCAAATATTAAAAACCTCTTATGTACACGTGCACAAGTAAAACTTTTGAGAGAATGGCTCCTTTCTTCTTTTATATATGTACATTTTTCTGTTTGAAATAGGCAAAAAGAAATAGTTTCATGGGGCTTACACTCCGCGTCTTGAGGCATACTCCTTGCCTCGTGATAGAGAAAACACTTTGGCGGATCCCTTCACCTTTTAAGCGCTGACGCTGAAAAAGCTCCCCTCTTTTTCTACTCGCTTCGATCTGCTTAATCTAACATATCCTTGGGAGTCCACATTAGCGACCATGCCATGTGTCTTTTTTTTTTTTTTGGGAAAGAAGGTATGTATGTCATGACTCATGTGCCTTCTATTCTTGTGATAATTGATCTTTTTTTGTCCTCTGAGTAAGATGATAAAGCATTCTGCTTTTAGTTTTGCAGGGATGCATGAACTGTTGGCCCCACTTCTCTATGTTCTTCAAGCCGATATTGAGCAGCTTTCTGAAGTGAGGAATCTTTATGAAGATCATTTTGCTGACAAATTTGATGGTTTTTCATTTCATGAAAATGATTTTACATATATATTTTATTTCCGAAAATTTTCAGAATCTGAGGAAGAAGAGAATAGATCTGAAAGCAGTCCACTGAAAATTACTAGTTTAACTGAACTAGATCCCAAGATACAATGCATTGTTTTGCTGAGTGATGCTTACGGTACTGAAGGTGAGCTTGGTATTCTTTTGTCCGAGAAGTTTATGGAACATGATGCGTACTGTATGTTTGATGCTTTGATGAATGGGGCTAGCGGTGCAGTTGCTATGGCAGAGTTTTTCTCCCATTCACCATATGGTACTCCTCATGCTGGCTTTCCCCCTATCATTGAAGCTTCAGCAGCACTTTACCATTTTCTTTCACTTATTGATTCCTCTCTCCACAGCCACCTTGTCGAGCTAGGGGTTGAACCACAGTACTTTGCACTTCGTTGGTTACGAGTACTATTTGGGCGCGAATTTGCACTTGAAGACCTATTGATAATCTGGGATGAAATATTTGCATGTGAAAACAAGAAGTTGGTGAAATCTTCTGAAATTGCTGCTGAGTCCAGCTGCAGTGTCTTGAATTCAAACAGAGGAGCATTCATCTCAGCTTATGCAGTTACTATGATACTTCACTTGAGACCTTCACTACTTGCCACTGAAAATGCTACTGTGTGCCTTCAAAGATTGCTAAATTTTCCAGATGATGCAATTGTAGAAAAACTGATAGCAAAGGCAAAATCCATGCAGGCTTTGGCAATGGAGGCCAACAATTCAACTCCCTTAGTTGGCCAAGGTGGAGACTATGGTAGAAGTAAGTCAAAAGTTGTGAGAGGTCATAGCCATTCAATTGATTTAAGCTCCCAAAGGACTCCTCTATATTTGGTACCAGAAAGCTATTGGGAAGAAAAGTGGAGAGTTGTACACAAAGAAGAAGAGCACAAGCAAAATTGCATACAGAAACAAACTTCAAAGCAAAGAAAAGGTTGGTCTGAGAAATTTAGATTGCATCTTACTAGAACCGAGTCTGTTCCATCGCCATCTAAGGTTAATAATGGAAGAAAAGGTCCCAAGTTATCGGTTAGGAAAAATTTATTGAAAGATTTGCCTAAGCAACTTTGTTCGGATGAAGATGTAAATAATCATATTGGTGATGATAATGTACCGGAGAAAAATCCAGTTGCGGTAAATGTACAAGATGGTGACAATAGAGATGATTTGACTTGCGCACCTGAGCAAACGTGGTCAAGCAGAAATGCTGCTAGTGTACAGAATGCTTCTATTTTCTCAGATCCCTCAAGTCCTATACATACTGGTGATCCTGAAAATAGATCTGAGAGTAGTGTTGCATCAAACTCATATGCAGATGAAACTAATGTTGATGCCAACAGAGGTGAGGTGTCTGGAACCAATCTGGGAAACTCACCTCTCCGAATTTTGGATCCACCACAGCAGGCCTGTTTAAAATCTGAACCTAATGATGCCTCTGGGGGTAAATGTACAACAGGCTTGAAGGAGCGGAGATCTGTTTCTGGTAAATTTCAGAGGTTATGGAAATTTGGACGAAATGCTGATGAGGAAACGTCTGAAAGAAGTGGTCTGTGTGATTCCATAAAAGCTTGCAATGGTGGGAATAATCTGACCACTCCAGCTGATTCTTCTACAGCGGATGCATCTCATAACTATGAAGTAATCAAAGAGGAAACTGTAGACCAGAATCTTATAGCTACATTGAGAAATCTTGGACAGTCTATGCACGAGAATATCCAGGTTAGAGTGCTTTACTTTGTTACTTTATATGTAGTTATCTTATTGAATATTGGAATAAAATGATTCCAAATAGAGCAAAATGAATCACGACGATTCATTCAGTTGACCTCCACTAGCTTGGGATTCAAGTGAAGTTGTTATTTTTGTACATAGTAGTCTCATATAAGTCACTCAACTCCTCTTATTTGGTTCTAGAACAATCTCCCTTGAGAAGTAATTTTTAAGGAACTTGTTTTCCTAGAGAAAATGTTCTCCAAAAATTTTGACCAATCGAATATGGGAAAAATGGAAAACATGTTTTCCTCCATACTGAACACACCTTTAGTTAATAAATAATTTATATGTCCTTTCAATGGTTAGCACTCTCTAATTTTGTTGGAACATTCTTAACAAAATTTAATAAAGTTACCTATGTGGATTTAGCTCTTATAATTTTCTCAAGACATTCTGGAGCTTCAATTACGAAATTGAACGAATTATATAAGTGAAAGCTAAAGGCCCTGGTATAGTAGGAGTGTGGTGCGTGCTCTCTTTATTCTATAGATGCGCTCCTGGGAAGGGAAGCCAGAATTTTGGATGTAGATCAACCACTGTTTCATCCAATTAAGGATAACAGCCCGCTCAAAGATTTCCCGTTCTCCATCAAATACCAAATCTTTTGGAAAGATTTGTATCTGCTTAGGCTTTACAGCCTCACGCAGATAATCTATTATTTTCGCCTTCAAATAAGGATTGAGGGGATAACCCCTTCCAATCTAAAATTCAAGAGGTAATAGATGTAACTTGTTTGGTTTACAAGCAGCCGCCTTTAGTCTTTCCCATCGTGGTGACTGAGTAGGTTTGAGGCCTGTAATATGATTAAGGTACTTACGTTTACTATTATCTATCTTCCGCACAGCTATACGATATACACCTCATCCTCTTCCAAGCTTTCACCTATCAGGTGAGCTATCTGATCTTCAGAGATATCCATTTCTACACTAGAGATATTATTATCATAATAGATTCGAATGAATATCTCAGTTAGAACTGAATCGCCGTAAGCCTCAGCCTTTACCCTAACATATTCATCAACTATATCTCTGACAGGCTGATTCATCCCACCAACTCTAAACGTGATAGCTTGGCCTATGGCATAAGTGATTACACCGCTAGTCGTTTTCATGCTATAAAAATGGAATTGATAGAGAAATTCATAGACCTAAATAGGATAGGAGAATTGATAAGGGGAATAGAGATGATGATAGAGATCATACTGAGAAACAGAAGAATTCTGTACGGGTACAACTATTATTTGAACGAACTGCAAAAAATGCGATCTTTGTTGTATAATAGAACAAACACTAATACCTTAATTGAATCGGTCAAGATCAAATCTGTTTATCAAAGTGCTTCTCCGATTGCTCAAGACATCTCTTTTCAACCGAGGAACAAAACAAGATCATTTCGTTCCATTTTTAGTCAAATAGTGAAGGATATTCCATTAGTAATGAAAAAGGGAGTGGAGGGGATCCATATATGTTGTTCAGGTTGATTAGAAGGTGCAGAAATAGCTAGAACTGAATGCGGAAAGTATGGAAAAACATCTCGTAATGTATTTAACTGAAATTGAGCTTCTCCGGTCCTGGGAGAGGTATATGAATTTTGCTAATTTCTTCTATTTTAGTCAAACTTCATCTTTCCAAATTCGTGTATTTCATCTTAGCATGATCTCTTTGTTCTTTTATCTTCTCCATTTCCCTTTATATTTTCCTTTTTGTGAAGTAAAAATGTTTTAAGATTCTATCTGATTATTGTTTTTGCTTCCAAAAAATAGAAATTTAGAGATGGATCTGCAACCTCAATATCAATGAGGCATGCATGCCTATTAGTTTCACAAAAGAATTTTGTCCGGCACCTCCATATAAGCAAGCTTTTCAAAGGGATAGGAGCGATGTGATATATTAATTGGCTTGATATGTATTTGCACTCTGGTGATCTGTCAGATAAAATTAGATTGGTTGTGTAATACAATTAGTACTGGATTGTACAGACCTTTCATTTATTGCTTTAACAATAAAATAGTCAATGGGATAAAACTCATGACCATGTTTTTTTTTTTTTAAAGAGTAGAACTGGATTATTATTTTATATTTTGCAAAGTTAATGGAAAAACATGCACAAGGAAGCAAACACATGCACTCTCTATCTAGTTGTCTTTGTGGATGCACTAGTCCAAATTTATGGAAATAGTTATGATAAATTTCTTGCCCAGTTTAAGTTCTTTTGTGATTTCAATTGTTTGCAAGACCTGCAGCGCGTTGACTTGGTTTCTGTTCCTACTTAAAAGATTATTGTATTTACTCTAATAGCGGAAACCTGGTTCAATAGTTTATGTGGTCTATTTTTCATTCATTTATTGCTGTTCATTTTTCCAGGTGATCGAGTCTGAGTTCCTGCAAGCTCAGGGTCATGTTGGGACCTTCAAAAACGTCTCTAAGATTGATTTGGCTGGTCAAAGTCAAGGAACAGCCATGACAGCTCTTGAGGAGCTTCGGAAAATCAGCAACCTCTTATCAGAGATGTAAGGAGGGAATAGTCTGTCCAACATGTATATAGGTTAATATTATTAGTGTAATTTTTTGATAATGCTTCAGTGCCTCTCTAAACTTGTCCCCATATCACAACTATACACTTAGGGGCCGTTTGGTTACTGGTTAGAGTTATGGAGGTATTGATTATGTAGGTATTAGTTATACAAATATTAGTTATGTAGATATTATTTATGTAGGATTTAGTTATATAGAAATTATAATACATAAATTATTACTTATTGACTATTTGATTTATTATAAATTAATATACTTCTTTTTTTAAAAGTCAAAAATTATAAACATACTTATAAACAAGCAATATCCAAAATAAATAAAATGCAACAGTCCCTCGGATGGGCCGGGGGTGGGGGTGCGACGAAACCCACAAACTATAAACGATGCACGCAATTAATAAAATGCAACAGCTCCAGGCGTGCGGGGCTGAGGCGTGGGTGGGGGTTTTTTTATTTGGGGGGGGTGGGCTTTGGGGTGGGGGGGGCCTAAATGATGAAACTGCAAAAAAATTGAGTTGCAGATATAGTCCAAGTCGTGTTTTTTTTTTTTTTTTATAAAAAAAATTA